>PVJX010002040.1:0-20875 GCA_004027295.1 Dolichotis patagonum | reverse complement strand
TGGTGATAGTTTAAAAACCAGTGACCATCATTTCTTCTCTGTCTTGGTTACTTTTCTCTCAATGCTGGCACAAAACACCAGACACCCAAAATGAAGGAAGGAAACAAACTACAGATCTCCACAAAAACATGATAGTTTTAAAGGGACAATTCCATATAGAAACAATGAAAAACAAGTTATTGTACCTCTTTTTTCTTAAACATCAAAAGGAAATTACTCAATCAAATGTTAATGAAAGGAGTGTGGTTCTTACTAACACAGCAACTAGATAAGAGTCTAATGTGGGCATGGAGAGAGTCACCGCAAAGAAGGCTGAGGTGGCTCTCTGCAGATGAAGGGCGGGTGCTGCCTTATATAGGTTTTAACAGGGGAAGTGATGTAAGCTAATTTATTTTGTGAGAGTGCAGGGGATTGGGTAAATCTTTACACGCATGAGCTTTGGCAAAGACTTTTGGGAGGAAAAAGCCATAAGGGCTTCTGGGAGGAAGGAGCTAAACACTATGATGACTCAGCATTGCACTGCCGTCATGATGACTAGGCAAATCCCGGACAGGGCCCTATCAGAAAGATTTATTTAGCTCACCGTTTGTAGAGATTTCAGTCCATAATCAGCTAGCTCCAAGGCAGGGTGGCATGGCACAGGGGCCACACTTGAAGCAGCAGCCAGAGCAAAAGTTGAGGAAAACAAGCCTCTTTTTCTCCCTTATATTATACACAGTCCACCCCCACATCCCAAAGCCAGTGTAGTACAGACAAAATCTCTGTGCCCTCTTGCACAGGATGAGGGTATTTACAAAGTAAGGACTGGCTCCAGGCTGAGTCTCTCAGTTAAAACTTCTAAACTTCTTAAGTTGACATAATATATCAACCATAACACTCTCTTTTCATCATAAGTGGAGTTAGTATTTTAACAAAGTGCATGTTTATTATGGATTTATACACTCATAAAATATTTCTAAGTCTCCTTGAAGTTGTAATATTCCAATTTTTAGCCCTTTTATAACTGTTTTTTGGCTTGCTATTCGACCTGACCTGTATCTGTCATGGTTTGTGCATGTATATCCCTCCAAAGCCTAATGCAATCATAATGGGTAGGGCTTTTTGGAGGCAGATAAATCTAGAGTTTGTGCCTGATTCATGGTCCAATGCTGGGATTAAGGGTACAAGTGCTATACTGCCCTAGTGTGGGTAGCCTGCATTCAATGTATCAGACAGAAAGGATCTCTCTTCTCTTTCTCTCTTTCTCTTCTCTTCTCTTCTCTTCTCTTCTCTCTCTCTCTCTGTCTCTCTTTCTCTCTCTCCCTACCCCCATCCCCCATCCCTTGTTGCTTTTGCTGTTCCCTGCTGCCATGAATGGTCACTCCTTGCCATGTGCCATCCTGCCTTGGACCCAGCCAGTAATGGACTGAACTCTACAAACTGTGAGCTAAATAACCCTTTCCTCCTTTAACTTCGGGTGTCAGGTATTTTGTCTCAGCAATGAGAGAGGAGTAAGACAGCATCATTCCCTCTTTCCTAGCTGCCCATCCTTATTCCTGTGTGCTTTCCACATGGGGCAAGCACAGCATGCTACCATATATCACTATACTTTTTATGATATGTCAGTGATGTTTCATATTTACCTCCCCTTTAGTTCTAAACCTCATCCGGCTGGAGCTTCATTATCACTGAATGTAAGCCTATACTTTGGTGAGGCTTCTTTAACTTTTCTAACCAGAATAAATTAATTCTTTGTGCCACTTTTATTTCATGGTATCACCTCTCCAAAAGCACTCGTCACTCTGAAATTCATAATTGTCATTGATTGTTCCTTTTGGTGCAAGAGAGACAAGGAAAAGAGAAAGAAAAAGAGGCCTTTATTGTAGGTGCAGAAGGGCTTCTGAAGAGAGACAAGCACCCTCCGAGGGAGACAAAGAAAACGAGGAGTTTCTATTTGGTATTGATGGAGTAGAGTTAAAGGAGCAGGCAGAATGACAATGATAGCTGATTGGGGGAGTGTTGGCACGTGCATGAAAATTGGGATGTTCAACTTTTTGAGTTCACAAGAAGAATATGGAAGTCAGTGTTGAAGGTGTTGTCCAGTGCCATGTTGACTTGGAGCAGTGCACATGGGAAGAAACCATCAGTCATATCTAATTTGGCCACTGGACTACATGATCTGTCTTACCTAGAAAGACTTGTACTCTAGAGCTAGCAAACCACATGGAAAATAGATTTTTAAAAAACCTTTATGTATTGGAACTTTTCTTCTAGGCTGTGTTGGCCTGAGGGAAGATCTGAAGCAGGAAATGCTCCCAATAGGAATTTTCCATAAGAGAAGAGGGGTCTGGGTTGGTGACCTGGACTTAGTTTGGAAAGAGATGGGAGAAAGTCCTAGTTCTAGTACATCTGGTAGGCAAATGCAGAAGTCCTTCATCGCGCTGTCACTCTATCATGATGATTTTCTGTGAATGTAGACTCACTCGTTCCTTGTGTTAGAATTGCAGCAGTCTCTGCAGAGCTCTTTACCAATAATGCAGCACTGCAATGAGACATGCTTGGAACATTAGTGCTGTGGCACAGCCAGAAACAGTGGATAAGAGAGATGCTGTAAGACTGGTCATATTATTTATACTCCTATCAAAACGAAGCATTTGGAAGCAGGAAATTAATTTTCCATAGGTGAGAAATAAGAGACTCCCAAAAGAAAAACACTGACCTGCCTGCTAACCTAGCATCTTAGTTACATTACTTGTTGCTGAGACAAAATTCCTGACACCCAAGGTTAAAGGAGTTATTTAGCTCACAGTCTGTAGAGGTTTCAGTCCTTTTATGGTTCATACATTGTGTCAACCTGAGAAGTTTAGAAATTTAACTAAGATACTCAGCAAGGAGCCAGGAACCTTGCTTTATAAATATCCTCAGCCTGCGTATGAGGAGGGCACAAAGCTAGTGTAAGTGCTACACCTGCCCTGGAGGGGAGGGTAGCCTAGCCTGCTTGCAGTATAAGGGAGGGGAAGAGGCTTGTTCTCCCTTCTTTTGCTGGCTACTATCTTGAAGTGTTGCACCTGTGCCATGCCACCCTGCCTTGGAGCCAACTGAAACCTCCAAAAACGGTAGGCTAAATAAACCTTCTCCTATTTCATTTTGGGTGTCAGGTATTTTGTCCCAGCAACAAGAGAAAAGTAACCAAGACAAGTCCATAATCAGCTGGCTCTAAGGCAGGGTCCATGGCAAAAGGGCAACCATTCACGGTAGCAGAAGATATAAAACACAACAAAGGAAGAGAGAACCAGCCTCTTTCAATCCCTTATGTGTTAGGCAGGATACCACCCCTTGGGTGGATGTAACATTCACCCCTCTTAATCCCAGCATTAGACCATTAATCAATCAGAAACTCTAGATTCAGCCACCTCCTCAAAGCCCTTCCCCTGTGACCATATGAGGCCTTGGGGGTACATTTACATTTACACACAAACCGTAATATTCTACTTTGGCCCCTCAAAGATAGATAGATAGATGATAGACAGACAGAGATGTGGCGTGGCAGAGGGGCAACCATTCACAGCAGCAGGAGATAAACAAAAAAACAACAAGCGAGGAGGGGCGAAGACTCTTTCTATCCCTTATATTGTATGCAGGTTACCCTCCCACCACCATAGTGGACATAACACTCACATCCTTAATCCCAGCACTGAACCATGAATCAATCACAAACTCTCACTCACCCCTGAAAAGCACCTCCCACCATGGCCATATGAGGCTTTGGAAAGATATCCAGACACAAAACCATAATACCTAGTTAGTATTTAATTTTGAGTGGCTAATTTTGAAAAAATAGGAGTTAGGATCTTCTTATACTCCAAGCTCATGAGATCAGTCATACCAGTCACAGAATGGATATTCATCAAAGATTTTTCTTCTTTATGAAGACTGCCAGCCCCATATCTGTGCTTGTAAAATGGGGATATGGTAAAAATAGAAAGACTGGTTAGGAGACTTGGTAAGACTTCTGGTTAGAGGCCATAGAAGTTCTAAATGACCATAAGTTAGAGAAAATATGTTGAAGAGGAAACAGAATATCTTGGAGAGGAGACTGATAGGACCTAGAAATTTATTAGCTGTCTGATGCAAGAAAGGAATCATAAGTTAGTTATTACTCAGAGTAACTATAAAGATGTTGGAATTTAGAAACAATTCAAATACTTCAAAACTTTGTTAACAAGAAAAGGAATAACAAAAGGCAGAATCAATATGGTAGAGACGTAACGCTAGAGTAGTATATAGGTTTGAGATAGAATTGATATAGAAGTACACATATAAACCCATCTGACCTGCTATTAGGTCATCTGTGTAGGTCAGTTTTTTAGTTCAGTCATTTCTATTAAAGCAGAAATTTTCACATTACAAGTTAGATATACTATTGTCGCTTAACCATGAAATACATTTTTAATAACTATAAATTGTGATTGATTATAGTGGTATTGTGAGTATGAAAAATTATTAAAGATTAGAGCATCCAAAAGATGTTTCCTTGGGCAATATATCTGTTTTCTCACCCAAACTTAATCAGACCATCAAGACCATAATAAAAATAAATGGAATAAGAAGTAACTGTAAATCATTGAAGTTGAGAAGAAAAGTAGATGCAATATGAATTTCCACATTTCTGGCATAGAGAATGAGTGATATTACTGGTCAATAAAGGAGACAGAAATTTAGAAAATCTATAGTTTAATGTTCATAGAATGTTTTCAAACCACATTGCCTTGTATAGTTCTTTGATTCACCTATAGGTCTTGTAGGTCAGCCCTGGCACAGAAAGCTGCACTGTGAAAGTAGAATAAGCTTTTAGAAGTATCTAGACCAGAGTGGCAAGCATGCTTTCTCTAGGTTGTATAAGATGAAAGGAAGAACTTGAGTTCCCACAGTTTCTATGACTAGTTTCAAACCTGACAACTTATAAACTCAGAAAATATTTGTAGGATGAGTAAACAAATTAAGTATGCCTTAAAGTCTTTATGCCTCACTGGATGGTTTGGGGGCCCTGAAGGAAGTTATTATGAATAACTCTAATAACTGCTTGATAAAACAGTACTTTACGGATATATGATTGCTTTTTCAACTTCCTGAAGATCGTAGAACTTAACGAAACAGTATTTTAGTCATTGCAAATTATAATTACAACTGTACTCTAAACTGCTGAATTTTTAAAGATTTAAATAGGTAAACTAAGGAAAGATGTAGTATAATTTCTGATCTTCTAGTGAGTAGAATAATATTTCTGGCTATTTGCAAGTAATTTAATGAACAAACAAGACCCAAAGTTGATATAGGTAAGTAATTGCCATTTCTGTGAAAATCAATACATGGTAAATGAATGAAGAGCAGTTAGGTTACAAGGTTATTTAAAAAGAAGTTGTTTTTCACGTTTTATCAATTATCCTTAAAACTGTCCCATGGGGAAAGCAAATTTCTGTGATTTGTTCCTATTTCAAAATGAAGAAACTGAGGCTTAGTGAGGTTAAGTCATTTATTTGCCCAGAGTCACTAACCTAGTAATTTTTTGGCATTGTGACTTCGGTGACTCCAGAGCAGAGGTCTATCCAAGAGCACAAGCTGACTTGCTTTGGGACCTGGGGTACAGAGGGACACGTGGAGAATGCAACAGGGGAGGGAAGAAAGCTCAGAGTCTCAACTCTAACAGACGAGGACAATGAACAAAATGTGAAAGCATGTGCTTCTTTTGAAAGTACATTTCCTGTTTTTAAGACCGTAATCCCTCAATAGGCTTCATTTATGGCACGGATATATCAGTCTGGAATCTATTGAGAGGTGGCAGCAGGTTTCTGACATTCTTCCTCTAAAAGATGCTGTGGTCTTCAGGCATCCAGATGTAGTTTCAAAATAGGGAATGAAATTAACACCATTTAAAGTCTAACACTCATAACAGGAACACCCGATATCAGGGGCTGTCCTGCTGTATTCTGTTCAAAGGCAACACTGCCTGTAAATCAAAAATGGGTGATTATGTCAGGATCTCATCGGTCATTAAACCTATGGGCCCTTGTATTTTCTTTAGAATAGCAACTCTCTGTGATAGAAACTGAAAACTATCCTGGTGGTTTATTGAACAGAATCAAAATGATTCTTTGGGAGCTTAAAAATTAAGTCAGGCTCATAGACTGAGAAATCACCTCTGCTATAAATAGTTAGATAGAAATGTTGTACAAGCCAGGCATGGTGGTGCACACCTGTAACCCTAGCACTCCGTAAACTCTGTAAAGCAGAAGGATCACTGTGAGTTCAAGACCAGCCTGGGCTACAAAGTGAATTTGAGGCCAGCCTGAACTGCAGAGCAAAACCTTGTCTCAAATGGCAAAAAAAGAGAAAGAAATGTTGTACAAAGCCAGGTCCTTAAACATTTAATTCTGCAGCTATTTTCTTCTAGGAGTATACTAAATAGTAAGTACAATAAGGTAAAAGTGTGTTTCAGTAAATAAAAGTAGGAACCATAAGTTTATTGTATGTATTATTTATGTGTTGAAAGATTACAAGGATGAGCAACATTCAGTTTGAAATCCTTCTATTATAAAATAACTTGTGATATACACCATCAAATAGAACTCAACCCTACTGTAGTTGTCTTATCCTAGAAAAAGTTTCATTTCACTCTAAAAGAAAGATATAAATTGCAGTGATCCACCAAAATATCTTACAATGAATATGGACCTCAGTATGTGTGAATGTATTAAAATCTGACCATAACAATAGCTGATAAACTATTAGTATTAACAGATCAATTTAAAATGTAGTATTTTATATATCTAAGAAAAAATTATAATTATCTCTTAGTTTTATTTATTTTTATATGGGCAGTAAGCATATCTGGAAAATGTTAAGAATTTTATATATTTTATTAAAATAGAAATTATCAGTGACAGTCATTGTTAATATTTTCTGCCTTCCATTACTCAGTGGACTTCCCATTAATTACGAGGAGGTGATAGGGAGTAGATCAACACGTAACACAGGACTGAATGATTCACTCCAATTGTGTCTTATATTAACCATAAGGAAGTTATAAATTTATGTAATATGTGCATTAAAACAATTTCTCTATAAGAAGAATAGATACTAAAATTAAGCTTCCAAAAAATAATTACTGTTAAAAAAAACAAATTACTATTTAAAATTTTGAATTCTAAACTATTTTTCCAGAAAGTTTGGAAATTCCATTTGTTTATATTTTATTCAAATATTAAGGGATATTATTAAAAATAGAAATTCAGTTTTCATAAATTCTAAGATTATAAAATTATTTTAAAATTTAAAAGTCATATGCTACAGCTAATGAGACTATAAAGCAGTGCAGTCACTGTAGAAGACTGGCACTTCTTCAAAAGTTTAAACATAGATTTACCTATAATTCAGCAATTTGACTCTGAGTACATACTCAAGAGAAATAAAAACATACGTCCATTCAAAAATTTGCATATGAATGCTGATAGCACATTATTTATACTAGCCAAAAAACAGGAAAGTAACAGAATATCTATCCAAAAACTAATGAATGAATGAACAAAATGTGAGTATCCATATAAGAGGTATTATTTGACAATACAAACAACTGAAAGAGTGATGCCTGCTACAACATGAATGAATGTTGAAAACATTATAAGTAAAGTAAATGACTCACAAAGGATCAAATACTGCAGAAATCCATTTCTATGAAGCGTTCAGTATGGAAAAATCCACAGAGACTCTGGGTCATATGCACACAAGGCAAGCACTCTACCATTGACCTAAATACCCAGCTTGAGACACAAAATACAGTCATGTCTACCTAGCGGTAGGAAAGAAGACAGGAGGGATGAGGGAAAATCAAAAGTGACTATTAATGGATAAGAAATTTTTAGAGTGCTAGACTAAAGCAGGTGGGCATGGTGGTGCACACCTGTAATCCCAGGTACTAGGGAAGCTGAGGCGGGAAGATTGCTATTGGAAGCCAGCCTGTCTAAAAATATAATTTATAAAAAATGTTGGAGTCCCCACGAGCCAGGGACAGCCACCATGTGGAGCAGGAAGAGAATCAAGAAGCCAAACCACTCCTTCCTGTGAGCCAGCCAGTGCACTGACTAGGTGACAAGAAGAGCAATACCACCACCACCACCACTCACCTCCCATAAGCAACGGGCTGATTCCAAGGAAGTCAGGCTGAGATGATAGCAACTGAAGTAAAAAAAAAAAAAAAACTTAATGCTTGTATTGTTTGATTAACTTTGCAGGCTTAAAGCTGGTAGTCTGAGCATCTATTTGGAGGATAACAGTATGCATTATAGCAACTGTGGGGGATTTCCTTCTGTCTTGTTTTTGAACGCCAATGTTTTGTTCCATTTACTGTTTTGTTTTATTCCTTTATCTGGTAACCTGAGCATCTATTTTGAAGATAACAATATGCAATATAACAACCATTGTTAAATTCCTATCATCTTGTTTTGAAAACCTATATAGCTATTGTTCTTTATTATTGTTGTTGTCATTTTACTTTGTTATTGTTGTTGTTTTGTTTGCTTCTTGACTAAAAACCAATGAACTGGGTTTTTTAAAGGCAATAAGGGACTGGAAATATAGCTCAGTGGCACAAGTGCCTGCCTGGCAAGTATAAGGTCCTGAGTTCAATTTCCAGTACTGCAAAAAAATAAAAGGTAGTAAGAATCTCAAAAAGAATGAACATATGCTTGTAGTCCATATTTCTTTTCATAAGACTTTCACACTTGCACATATAAAAGGATGTTTAAATCTAGCACATTTCTAGAAGTAAAAATAATTTTTGCAATACTCTAATTCTTCAGAATACATATGTAGACTACTATTCATGTTGTGCCTAGAAGAACTGAAATTTTCACTGACTGCATGGTTTTTTTTTTACTTCCAAGGGAAATGATCATCAGGTTTTAATCAATCTTATTGAGTTTTTGGATTACAACATCTGGTCATCTGAAGATTATTATACTGTCAAGAAAATAATTAGCACATTCTAGCTGTCTTGAGTTACATATGTATGACTTCACACAATAACAAAATGCCTAGGTTCTAGCAGCCTAAGAACCATGTGTTTTTATCTGGCAGACAGTTCATTCCAAATAAAGTTTAGAAATCACACTATTACAAAGAAGGGAGCTGAAAAGGATTAAGGGATGATATTTGGCAGTCCATTGTGCCAAAAGATGGGTGAGATATGTGCAGGACTATAGACAGAATATGTCACTGATCCTTCTAGTAGAGAACACAGTCATACGTCCTGATGAAACTTGGCTCAGAAATGCTTGTCTAGTGATTTTCATATTCTGCAGAAAGCTGATACCTTGGTGATTTCTCAGGCCTGATTTTTTATTCTCAGTGCAGTATTCTGTAGTTCTTCACTAATCAATTCTTTTATGACATGTACAGATGATTTAACAAAGAAACCTTCACTCTTAACTGGACCTGAGGGACAAAACCTAGGTAAATTATTTATGAATTAATGCTTTATGAAAATTAAATAAAACCCAGATTCACCCTGAAGGTTATAATTCAGAACAATTTATATTTGCTGACTTCATTCTAAGTGTGACAGCCATACAGGAATAAGCTTTGAGGGAAAAGTCCTACCTTTAAATATTTCCAAAATTGTAAGTTTTCACTATTACAAATAATGCAAAACACTGAGCAATAACATCATCTGTATGAAGCACATAAATTTTCAGTGAGCTGAGAAAATTGTGGAAAAAATAATTTCAATGGATAGTGAAATAAATAAATGACGTTTAAATCATTATTTAAGCATCATTAAACCACAGTGATTATATGTTATGTTTAAGAAAGTTTCCTAGGTTTTCCTAGCAAGTCTTTGCTTCCAAATAAAGAGAGTATTTCTAAAACTCTCTTTGTGCACTCCATTATGTCAAGAAACTTTCCTCCTAAAAATAATAAAGGTAGCAGCTTTCTGAATTCCATAAAACTAATACATTCTATTTAATATTTCTATTTCATGTATCAGAAATTTAGGGAATAGTAAAAAATGTCTGGGAAAGTAAATTACCTTGTAAATGGCAGTTGCCAAATGGTTAATTAAATAATTTTTTTTAAAAAGGCAGGGTAAGAAGGAGGAATGAAAGCATGGAAGGAGAAAAGGAGGAAAAGAAACTCGCAAAGCTCTAAATGATGCTGAACTAGTTTGATTCCTCATTTCAGTCTCCATTCTTAGAAAATCTCAAGGACATTTTTCATACTGAACTGGTATCAAGTCTTAAGCTTACTACTTCTGAGAGATTAAAACATACAGGGTCCATTGTGGATGCTCTCAAGATTTTTCAAGGTATCTAAATAGTTCCACTCCTTTCCTGCCAACAACCGGAAGAGGGACCCTGAAGCAGGCTCAGTCCTGGCAGATTGAAACTATCATGTTATAAGAACACATTCTCATCCCTCTGCTCCTGCCTGGAACTGTTCTCTGTGTTTTCACCCTGAAAAAGCTGCATCAAAGCCTCCTGCAGGTCTGAGTAGAAGGGATTATGGTTATGAGGTAGAAGCAATATTATACATTCAGAGACATTGGGGTTACCACAAGGGCGTAGAATCCAGGAGAGTATGCTCCAGAGCCAATCTACCTGATCAGCAAGATTTTACTAGTCTATGAGCTGGACTACATCAAGGAACCTAATGTGGGAAGACTAATGTATCCCATCTATGCTTTTACTCTATGCATAGTTATATGGGGAACTTGAGTCAGTGTTAATGTGTACCTTAGTTTCTTATTTTACTTTATGATAAAACTGTTTGGAACTCTTTCTATGTAAGGAAATGCACATATATAAAATTATCTTTGGGTGAAATTTTTATTAGTATATACATAGTTTTGTTCAGGTTTATCCTAAAAAAATACTTGTGTGCTGGATTCTTGGTCTCCATGTGGTAGTGTTAAGATAAGGACACTTGAAAAGATGGGGCCTAGTATAGGTAATGAGGCCATGGAAATACTGCCCTTGGAAAGGATTAGTGCTCTTCTCACAGAGTTGGTTAGTTCTCATGAGAATGGATTGTTGTAAAGAGTGAACATCACCCCTCCTTGACCTTTTGCTTCTTGTCTCTTCCACATCATGGCTTACCATTCCCACACATGTTCACCCCACTGAGATGTTATCTGCCATGAGACCCTAACCAGAGCTGAGCACATACTGCTCCAGAACTGTGAACTGCAAACAAATAAACCTCTTTAGATATTGATATAAGCAGACTTCATGAACAAAATCCCAATCATGCAGGAGTTATCACAAAACTCATCAACTGGAATCTCATTTTATTAAAATGCTTTTCATAGCAAAAGAAACCACCAACAGAGTGAAGAGACAACACAGAGTGGGGGAAAAAATTTTGTCAGCAATACCTCAAAGGACTAATATCTAGAATATATAAAGAACTCAAAACATCACATCCTCCAAATTTAAAGACCCAATCCAAAAATGGGCATCTCAGATAAATACATACTTCTCAGATGAAGAAATACAATTAGCAAATAATTATATGAAAGAATTTTCAACATCATTGGTCATTCAAGAGATGAAAATTAAAACAGCACTAAGATTTCATCTCACTCCAGAAAGAACAGCTATCATCAAGAAATCAATAACAAATGCTGGCAGGGCTGTGGGGAAAAGGAACACTTCTCCACTGTTGGTGAAAGTGTATACTGGTGCTAATATTGTGCAAATCAGTGTGAATATTTCTTTAAAAACCAGGATTAGAGGTCCCATCTGACCCAGCTATTCCTCTTCTGGATGTCCTCCCAGAAGAATTAAAAATATAATACTGCAGCAATATATGTGCACCTATGTTTATAGCAGTACAATTTGTAATCGCTAAATCTTGGAAACAATCTAAATACCCATCAACTGAGGAATGGATAAAAAAGATGTGGAGTTTTTATATAATGGAGTACTACTCAGCCATAAAGAAAGATAAACTTGAGTCTTTTACAGGTAAATCAGTGCAATTGGAGACCATACTCATAAGTGAAATAAATCAGACCCACATATGTAAACATCATTCTCAAGTCACTAGTGTGAGAATCTGACAGATTAAACAAGTTCCAAAATACGCAATAGCTATTGTGAATAGGGACAAACTGTTCAAAAGAAAAGAAAAACTGTGATGAGCAAAAGAGGAAAGAAGGAAAAAGGGAAAAAATACATATATATACACACACAACAGTTAGTTATACACCTGACTTCTCAATTTATTGAGGATAAAGTTTTGTGCTAGAAAACCCATCAAAATCATGATAGACTTCCTGACACAAACCATCAAATCAAGAAGAACTTGGAGTGAGGTATTCCAAGCCCTGAAAGAAAATAACCTCCAACCCAGATTGATGTACCCTGCAAAACTGTCTCTAGAAATTAATGGAGAAGCAAGATGCTTCCAAGACAAAGAGGAGCTGGGGGAATCCATGACTACCAATCCAACCCTACAAAAAATACTGAAGGACATTCTAGAGAGAGAGAAAAAAAATACCAGGATTTCAGGAACAGTGGCAGAGAGGCCTCAATGAATGGGGCAGACAGTGGAATGAAAGAGAAGTAGACAACCAATGGCAGAAACATAGCATAGCAGAAATGAGGCAGAAAAGGTTGGCTGTAATCTCTGACATAGATGGCCTTGATATACTAACAAAAAGAAACACAGGCAGAGTACATCAAGAGACAGGGTCCATCGAGATGCTCTGTATTGGAAACATAATTAACCTGAAAGAGGGTTTATGGACAGAAAGTCAAATATGAGAAAACAATGCTCTATGTGACAGGGAACCAGAAAGAAATAGGGGCAACTCGACCAGCACCTGCAGATAGGTTGAAAAGACAATACTTTTGTGCAGTAGAGAACTACTCAGCTATAATGAAGGAAAACCTTGATGATTTTACAGGTAAAGGAATACAACTTGAGATCAAGCCCAGGAGTCAGAAGGTTCAGAACCAGTTAGGGTAAATAGCAGGTTGCTCCCCTCAATCAAAAAACTGAGGAAGTTAGTGGAACACAAAATGTGCAGTACACCCTGTGGGAGTAAAAGGGGAGGAATTGTGTAAAAAAAGAAGGCAGAAGATATTGTTCATAATGTAGCAGGATATAAAATCCACACTATTCTCACCACTCTGTTTAGATGGATTATATTCTGTTCCAGTTTGTTTACTTGAACTAGATTTTAGGGCACAGACAGCTATCCCAAAAATAGCAGGACATATTATGGTAATCATCCTTAATTTCCTATTAACTTAATCTGAATAACTTATACTGTATAACTTACACTGTCTTATTATGACTGATCTTATTTGAACCTGGTTTGTTAAATTGCTGTTTTGTATTAACTGATTTTATTCGAATCTGTTATGATTGATAGCATCAAGTCTGAGAGTATAGGCAACTATACTGAAGATGACAAGATTCACTAGGATACCCACTCTGGTTTGATTATTACCTGCTTTTGAACTCTTATAATGTCTCCAGTGTTTTGTTTTTATTACTATGGTTATATACTGCTGAGACATCATAGTAACCATTGTAGATCACCTTGTATTGCAGTTTTTATATGACTTTTTCATTTCATGTTTTTCTAGGAATTTGTTTTGTTTTGTCTTACTTTGTTTTGTTTTTCCCTCTAATACAGAAAGGATAGATATACATGTAGAGAGTCGTGCATGGGTAGAACTTACAGTTTATGAGAACTGATTATATAACGTATGACAAAATGAACAACTACTTTGAAGAAAAAGAGATACTAAAGTACCCAGTGCTGATTCTGTAACGTCATGATGTGAAATCCAGCAATACTATTATTCTTTGTTGAGAGTGATTTTAGCCTGTTTTGTTTTTTTTTAATTCAACATACATGAAGGTATGGACAGCTATTTTGAAGAGAATGAGAGACACTATGACAGACATCGTTGGCTTCCCTATTGTCTGGTCTTGAAGACCTAAAACGCTTTCCTCATCCTGTTCAGATCAGTTCCATACTATGTTGTTTCATGTGAATTCTCTGTATGCAAAGATATGAACTATTTGGAAGAAAACAAGAGACAATATGATAGATAGTGAAGATCTCTGATTGTCTTGCTTTGAAATTTATGTCTCTTACATTGCTTTCTTGTGTTCTGTTTTGTTGTGTTTAATTTTACCCTCTTTAAAATAAAAATAAAATAAAATATAAATAAATAAATAAATATAATTTCCTTAAGATGGACCATCATGTTAACCAAACTTTAAAAACCCTATTTTTGATAGGTAGTAGAAAACATGACTATTGAATTCTTATACCTGCACTGAGGGAAACATATATTAAAAACCATTCTGAAGATATGGAGACCTGATAAAATACATGAAAATACGGTAAATTTTACTGACAATGCCAATATTAATAAGGGACTCGTGTTAAAAACGTGATTGATTTTCACATCAATATGAAATATAAACACATAAAACAAGTTGCAAACCATGGGGAAAAAGAACACCTCTGATTTGTTTTCCATTGATTGCATTACATAAGGAAATTGCTAATGAGTGTCTTTCTTTTCTTTGCCAAATACCAAAAAGTCACTTAAATTTTTACATGCTATCCTTTGGTGCACAGATTAGTGTATATTCTAAAGAGGGGAAATTTTGATCACAGAATACACAGAGGTTTGTTTTCATAGAAACTGACAAATTTCAAAACCATTTTAACAATTTATACTTTCACCAGCAGTGGTTGAGCCTCCCACAGCACTGCCTCCTCTCTGGTATTTTCACTTGGTATTGTCAAGTACAATCTTTGAGTTTAGCCATTCCTTAGTAAACATAAAAGTCAAGCCACCTCTTACAGGTTTAATGGCTATTTTTACATCACTCTTTGCAAGTTGCATTTAAAAGCCATATTTTTCTCTTGGTTTTTCTGTCTTATCTGGAGACAAGAGCAAATTGGAACAAATGATTACTCTACACATGCATACACAGGCTTTTAAATTCAAACCTGATTCAAGTGAACGAAGTTTAAAGTACATATTCAGGGATCTTTCTGTGAATACAAAGTAAGTCTCCTTTGATTTGTGCCAAATCATTTACCCCTGGTCAACTATGGCCCCAAAATATTAAGTGAAAATTCCAGAGATTAACGATTCATAACTTCTAAATTGTACATGGTTGTGAATAGTGTGACAAAATTTCACATTGTCCCTCTCTGTCACACAAGGACAAATCCTCACTTTCTTCAGATTATCCACACTATATACACTACCTGCTCCTTAGTCACTTGGTGACTGTCTTGCTTATCAAGTTGGCTGTTGTGGTTTTGTGATGCTTGTGTTCAGATGATCCTTAACTTACCAAAGCCATGCAGCCTCTGAAGTGTAGTAATAGCAACGCAATGAAGCGCAAGGGTCTAAACCACTACAGGACAGATTAACCCTGATGCTATGTCGCAATACTGCAGGACACATAGGAAGAATATACCTGCAATATATAGGATGGCATACTTGCCCAGTTTCCAGCAAATACCAGGAGTTTGGCACGGTAATCCCCAGGGACAAGGAAGATACGTTCGCAGTGTGTAGCTTTGGAGAATGACTGGTACAAGAACCACTGAAGTGACTCAGTGACGAGCTTAATGATTAATTTATACTAAGCATCTATCCATTACTAGGGCCAAAGATTTACTCAAAACACAAAAATGAGGTGAGTCCCTTTAAAAGACCTGTTAGAAATAAAAGGTGGGAAAAACTATTTGACAAGCAACTGGAGGCAGGAAATGAGCATACTAAAGGTTGCGCTTGAGTAAATACAGTTTATCTCAGAACAGTTCTGCAAGGCAGGGGTAACTGCAAAGACTTCCTTTGCTGGGGTTTGTGCTTTTGGAATCAGAGCAATGTTAGGCTGGCCTCTGCTGACAGGAGACTTCCTGGGTCTTTCTGCACTTCCTTTCCTTTGATGACATACTATATGAATATGCCAAAATAGCATTTTGAAATATTAGCTTCCCCCATATTACTAAATTTTCATTAGATCATTGAACAGAATGGTTTGCACTGTGAATGTTTCAGTGTCTGTCCCAACTTTTGATGCTTTGATTTTGTAACTTGAACAACTATTTCTAAGAGGACAATATGTAACGCATTGAGTAGTAATTTCTTAGTGTAATATTTTTCTTCAAAACTAGGTTTTACCTCTACCCTTTTTTCTGTTTTGTCTTGTTTTTTTTTTTCTTTTTTTCTTTAATTAAAAAAAAGAAAGAAAAAGAAATACTAGCTTCCCTGGGAATTTCAACCACTCCCTGTATTGCATAGATACTCAGATTAGTACATACGTTTGACAAATATACAGCTATGTGTGTGTTAACAGAAATAGGACTGTGCTTCAGATAAAAATGTTTGACCATTCTGTACATTCATTAACAGTGTCCTGCTAAATCTATGTCCCTATACTTTGATGACTACTGACATTTTAGTATTTTGACATTTGCTGACCTGGTCCTAGATGAAAATAGGATTCTTCCATTTTATTATGAATGTATTTAATAAGCATCTTAGAAAATCTTTTGTTATCTATTGGTCACTTTTATTCTTTGCCGTGAACTGCCTGTGATAAATCAATTACTTGGGAAAAGAGATATGGGGAAGCACAGAGACCATTTCTCCGGCAAAGCTGAAATCTTGTGTGTGTGTGTGTGTGTGTGTGTACCAGAGATCGAACTCTCAACCGCACACTTGCAAGGCAGGCTCTTATGTTGCCGAGCTAAATCCCCAGCCCAAAACTGTAATCTCGCTGGGCAGAAATTCCTAAGTCTGTCTCTCCAATAGCAGAGTAAATTACTGGATGAACTTGGCTCTGTTCCTTAGGAATATGCTCCGCGCATTGTCTTTCTGAATCCCTGGCTTTGCCCTTTGGGAAATTTTTCCCTACCCACAATTCTCTGGGAAACATTAATAGTGCATGTGGGAAAGTATAACATCTTCTGCACTTTAAATGTGATAATAGACAAGGAAGCCTATGCTTTGAGCTGAGTATAACACAAGTTTCTCAGCTTTCCCGATCCAGGATTAAGGTCTCAGAGGTGCTTTTTATGATGAATCACAAGCCTTTGTAAACTAGGTTTTCAAATTCTTTGACAGTATGAAAGAAAGGACAATCAAAGGGTTTATCTGGCTCAACCCTGGACATGCTACAAGGCTCCTCTCTTCTGAATGAATATCAACTGCACTGGGTGTAAAAAGAGCGTCTTTTAATCTAACTTTGTCTCTAGATTGGCTTCATTTATGGTTGAGAACACTTAAAGAAAGGCCCTTGACCAAGGTCCAGAGTGACAACTTTACTATTACTTTGTTTGTGAAACAAATGACTTTTCCAAGTTACTAATCCCTCTGTCAGTTTATATTGCACAGCACTTGCTCAGAACAGAACAGAACAGAACAGAACAGTATTTCTTTCATCTCAGCATTTAACTCATTCATTCTCACCAGACTTCATCCTTGTCTCAGAGCACACTGCTGAAAGCAGGAAGGAATCACCTATGTGCGTTAGAATCCTGAATTCCCCTGACGCTTTTCCACAAAAGTCTCAGTAGGCACATAATCTGCCTTCTTAGTTACCACTGATCTGATGCAACTGGTAAAAATTTTATTTATGGTTTTTATCATGAAAAGGATTGCTAGTCCCAACCTCCAAGATTTATTTACAGATTCTCACCAAGTCTAATGTTAAAGCAAGGTGAAAATATCTTCAGAGTAAAACTCCAAATTTGCTTCTAGTTTTTATACTAAGTTATAGACTGATTTGCTCATTTAAAATGCTTTAAAATACAGCAGTTAAATTCATAGAATGTTCTTTCTTTCTACCTAGCAGCCTTAAAATGAGAAAATCAAGTTATAAAAGCAAAGAAAGCTCTAGCATCTTTTAAATGTGGCTTCTGTCTCTGAACTCAAGGTGGTTATTTAAGTTCTCATGATTTCTCAGCCAGTGGGAAAAGAAATACAGACACTCCTTGTTTAACAACCGAGTTCCGGTCCAGCCCTGCAACTAGGTCATTGGGTGAATCAGTTGCTAAGAGAGGAACTGTATATGTACATACACTATAAGGTTTAGAAAAAAAAAATGGTAAAAGGAAACTCCACCTTGATGATTTTGCTTTTATTTGTATAACTCTTACATGCAGTAATGTAATGTATAACAGAGCATAAAATATAATACTATACTATACCATACAATCAGCAAAAATTATAGTACTGTATAAATAAGGTATGCTATACCAAAAAAGTGAAATTCTATCAAGATGTGCCGAACCATGCAAAAGAAAAAGGACAAGTTATAAGTCCAAGTTGGGAGTTGTAAGCTCAAACAGTGTGCTCAGACAGTCATTTACAGTGTCCAAACAGTCATTTACAGGTATGTCATTAAATAAGGAATATCTGAACTAGGACCGTGGAAAGGAAACAATTTCTTTTGTGTGTGTGTGGTAGTGGGGATCAAACCCGGAACCAAACACAACCCAAGCAAATACTCTACCACTGAGCTGCCCATACTTTTTCATTTTTTATTTTGAGACAAGGACTCACAAATTTTCCCAGGCTAGGCTTGAACTCAATATCCTCCTCCTTCAGCCTCCTAAGTAGTTGGGGTTACAGATTGTGTGCTGCATGCTCTTTCTTATGGATATAACAAGGGATCTGCCCTAGTGCATTGGGCCAGAATTTAGTCAGATAAACTCACCTTAACTGCAAAGGGCACAGAGAATGTGATCTAGTAAGAAGGGCAGGCAGGATTTCCACTACTAAAAAGAAAAGAGAAGAAAAGAAAATGGAGACCATTTAGCAAAAATAGATATAACCTAAATATCTATCACAGATCACATATTTTTATTGTATTTATTTTATTTTTGTGGTACTGAGGATTGAACCCAGAGCATTAGCACTGAGCTACATCCCCAGCCTTTTTTTTTTTTCCTTTTTTAATTTTTTGAGACAGAGTCTCAGTAAGTTGCAAAGCCACCAAGGTTGGGTTTGAAATTATGATGATCCTATCTCAGCTTCCTAGAGTGCTGAGATTACTTGCATCTGCTTACATTAATATATTTTGTTATTCTCTTTTTTTCATATTACTTTGGAGCATATTGCTCCAAAGTAACAATATTATTGTTACTTTGAGAAACAATATTATTAGCTTACAAATTACATACAAATGTGTATATTTTCAACCCAGATTTGTTATTCTTTAACATTCATACTGTTTATCAGCACCACAATATCAATCAATTTAAACTCATTTTTATTGGGAAGACAAGATGGCGGACTGGTAAGTAGCAGGAGAGAGACAGCTCAAATGCCAGAATAAAACACCCTGGAGAGACCCAAACAGACAGAGATGGACTCTCACAACCCAGGAAAAAACTAAAGTGCAAAAAACTGCTCGAATATGAGGTCCTGGGACTACCATTAGAGAAGCTAAGATCAGCGAGCACGGCGCCCTCCTCGAGCCACCTGAATTCCTGCCCGACCTGAACAAGCGATCCACACAGAAGCAACTGGCTTGAGCCGCTGGAGCGCAGAGCTGAACAACCCTGCATGCAGCTCGCCCGGACCAGCCCTGCACTCGACCCACCCAGAGGCACCATGAATTCCCACCTCAGCCGCGCTTAAGTCAGAGGTTGGGGAGCCCTGCACTTCTCGGGATGATATCAACACGGTGTTGGGAATAAGACCCTCACACTGGAAAGTGTGAGTGATGGGAATAAGACCCTCACACGGGAAAGGGGAAACCGACTGGACAACATGTTGGATTTGGGCAGGACAGCCCTAACTCCATAACGAAGTGGCTTCAGCTGGTTGCTTCCCTCGCCGAGTGGATTGGTGGAATCTGCTTGGACTAGGCTGTGCCCCTGGTGGGGACTCAGTGAGTCCCTACAATAATACTTCACTGAGATCAGTGCACACTGACGCAGTGAAGGACTGCAAAGGTTGACTGGCCCAGAAGGGAGGAGCTAGAGCACACTGCCCCTGGGTGAACTCTAATCTCTGATAACCTATTGAAGAGGGCTAAAGCTCCTAGCCTGTGCCCTCTAGAGAAGCCTTAATCAACAAGAAAAGGGTCTGGGCATTACACTTATATGGAAGGAACCAAAAACATGATGAAAGGGAGAAATAAGAAACAACTCCCAGCCCCCAACCCTGAGAACATTGATCCAGGAGAGGTAAATACAAAAGAGATTGAGGGCAGCAATAATGCAACATCAAACACAGCGTTAGCGGACATAAACAGATATCTTCAGGACCTCGTAAGCAGGACCAAAACTGAAATATTAATTCAAATTAAACAAGAGATAAGTAGATTAATAAAAGAAGGGCTGGGAACCTCTCAAGAAGACATAGACAGAAGAATGGAGGAACACAAATGGAGAGAAAAATTTAATGAAGAATTCAGAAAAAAACCTAGAATTCATGAAGCAAATTCAAAGAGATTATCAGGAAACTAAAGACTCCATAGAAAGCTGGCAAAACTGCTTGAAAGAAACCAAAGACAGACTATCAAAAATTGAACACAGGCTTGCAATGTGGGGTCATGAAAGGGAAGATCTCTTAAAAATAACAAGGGAGCAGGTAGTAAAGATACAAAGACTGGAAGATGACAAGAGGATCTATAACTTAAAGTATGTGAATGAAGAAGCAGGAATCAAACCAGAGGAATTACAAAGGCTATTCACAGAAATTATTAAGGAAAATTTCCCAAGCATAGAAAAAAGAAATGATATGCAGAGGTATGAAGCATACAGAACTCCAGCCACCTACAACCCAAACAGAGCTACACCCAGACACATAATAATCAAGATCCCAGAAATTCAATA
>PVJX010002039.1:86867-140637 GCA_004027295.1 Dolichotis patagonum | reverse complement strand
GTGTGTCTGAAGGGTGAGTGGCAGGTAGCCCAACTGATTTACTTCCTTTAATTATATGAGCAATGGGAAAGTCGACATGATTCAAAACAAGCTCTGAGGGTTTTTCATTCAAATAGTGGCCCCGAGTGACTAGTTTTTATGGTCCTCCCAATTTCCAATTACTTAAGTGTTCATAGCTGAAAGTACTGCAGAGTTCATTGCTGGGTTTGCTATAGAGGTGGCCTATGTTTGAGTTTTTATTTAATTATACTTTGTTCCTGATTATAAAAATAAAATATGGCCACTGAAAAAAAATTACAGAACATAAAAATATTGCAAAGAAGAAATTAAAATCGCTAATATTTCTGCCATCCAGAGACTGCCATGAACATTTTGCTATATTGCTAAGCCTCCCCCTCAATGCGCGCGCACACACCCACACATACACATACAGTGTTCATATATACATGTGCAAATATACATATGGGGGGTGATCAAAATGGTGTTAAATTTTTTTAAATTTATTACAGTAAAAGACACATTCCCATTAATCTCCTTCAAAGTATTCCCCTTCACTTTGAACACAGTCATCCCAGCATTGTGGGCAATGTGTCTTTTTCTGTAATAATTTTTTGATTAAAAACACATTGTATCTTTTGATCACCCTTGTCTGTATATCCCTGTGTTATTTTAATTAGTTGGTATAATATTAACTAAATAATTCAAAACAATATATATAGTTTTTATACATTTTTAACTTAATATTATAGTATAAACATATGCGCTATTTTTAATTCTTCCTTTTTTTAAAATATAAGTTTGGCCCCAAACTTTGGCCAGCCTGGTCCCAAATGCCAACCCTTAACAGACTCTTCTGCCTCAGCTCTTGGCATCCCAGAGTAGCTGGGAAGGCAGAAGCATGCCATCACACATGGTTTAAGTATTATTTTATAATGATATATGTATTCATTTTACATAGACACACACACACATATATGAATATACACCATCACTTTTTAAGCTGATCAACAATTGGTAGAAATTTGAGATCGGATAATTTTTTAAACAATTATCACATAATTCTTTGTACATATTCCTACTTATTTCCTGAAAATACACTTCCAGAAGAATCAATATGTCCAAAACTTTAAAAATATTAGAACTTTTTACATGAAGCTGGATTGAAATTTTCCCTTACGCAAATTCTACTTGTTAGCATTTATCTCTCCAGTATCAAAAACAATGGAAGTATCAGGTGGGATTGAGATCATCCTATGAAATTGCTGACAGTGAATTTTGTGTTAGGGATAATGTGGAGCCAGCATTTGAACTCTAAACTATCTCAAAATAACAGAAAGCTGAGAGGAAAACTGCTGTTGGGGAATTGCTTTTTAATGAAATAGAGTTCTGGATTTGCAAGGTGAAAAGAGATCTGGAGATGAGTGTGGGAACAGTTGTAATACAGTATGAATCTACTAAATGAATAAAAATTAAATATTCACTGAATTGAATATTTAAAATGATGAAAATAATAAATTTTGTTATGCATATTTTACCACAATAAAAATGGAAATAAAAAAAACAAGGAACAAAATGTAAAAAATTGGAAGTTCAAAGATGGCACACCGGTAGGTAGCAGAGGAGGGACCCTCTCTGAGAGAGACAGCGCAAATGCCAGAATAGAACACCCTGGAGAGACCCAAACAGAGAGAGATAGACTTTCACAACTCAGGAAAAAACTAAAGTGCAAAAAACCACTCGAATATGAGGCCGTGGGGCTATCATTAGAGAAGCTAAGATCAGCAGCATGGCGCCCTTCTCGAGCTGCCTGAATTCCTGCCAGAGACCTAACCAATCGATACATGCTGAAGCGACTGGCTTGAGCTGCTGGAGCATGGAGATGAACAGCCCTGCGTTTGGCTCGCCTGGACCCGGCCCTGCACGTGACCCACCCAGAGGCACCGTGAATTCACACCACAGCTGCACTGAAGTTGGAGGTCGGGGAGCCCAGCAGTTCTTGGGGACCGGCATCAACACGCGGTGAGTGATGGGAATAAGACCCTTCCATGGGAAAGGGGCAACTGACTGGACGACATCTTGGATTTGGGCAGGACAGCCCTAACTCCATAAGGAAGTGGCTTCAGTAGGTTGCTCCCCTTGCCCAGCAGATTGGTGGAATCTGCTTGGACTGTGCCATGCCCCTGGCCAGGACCCAGAGAGTCACTACAAATTAATTCCCTGAGATCGGCACACACTGACGCAGTGAAGGCCTGCAAAGGTTGACTGGCCCGGAGGGGAGGAGCCAGTGCACACTGCCCATGGGTGAACTCTAATCTCTGATAACCTATTGAAGAGGGCTAAAGCTCCTAGCCTGCACCCTCTAGAGGAGCCTTAACCAACAAGAAAAGGGGCTGGAAATTACACTGTACACTTGTATGGAAGGAACCAAAAGCATGACGAAAGGGAGAAATAAGGAAAAACCCCCAGTCCCCAACCCTGAGAATATTGATCCAGGAAAGGCAAATACAAAAGAAATTGAGGGCAGCAAAAATGCAACATCAAACACAGCGTTAGCGGACATAAAGAGATATCTTGAGGACCTCGTAAGTGGGAACAAAACTGAAATATTAATTCAAATTAAACAAGAGATAAGTAGATTAATAAAAGAAAGGCTGAGCCCTTCTCAAGAAGACACAGACAGAAAAATGGGGGAACACAAAAGGAGAGAAAAATTTAATGAAGAATACAAAAAAACACCTAGAATTCATGAAGCAGATTTAAAGAGATTATCAGGAAACTAAAGACTCCATAGAAAGCTGGAAAAACTGCTTGACAGAAACCAAAGATAGGCTATCAAAAATTGAACACAGGCTTGCAATGTGTGATCATGAAAGGGAAGATCTCTTAAAAATAACAAGGGAGCAGGCAGTAAATATACAAAGACTGGAAGATGACAAAAGGATCTATAACTTAAGAATAAAGCATGTGAATGAAGAAGCAGGAATCAAAACAGAAGAATTGCAAAGGCTATTCACAGAAATTATTAAGGAAAATTTCCCAAGCATAGAAAAAAGAAATCATACGCAGAGGTATGAAGCATACAGAATTCCAGCCACCTACAACCAAAATAGAGCTACACCCAGACATATAATAATCAAGATCCCAGAAATTCAATATAAGAACAGAATATTAAAAGCCATCAGAGAAAAGAAACAGATCACCTACAAAGGAAAACCTATCAAAATCATGGCAGACTTCTCAACACAGAACATCAGGTCAAGAAGAGCTTGGAGTGAAGTGATTCAAGCCCTGAAGGAGAACAACCTCCAGCCCAGATTGATGTATCCCGCAAAACTCTCTCTAGAAATTAATGGATAAACAAGATGCTTCCACGACAAAGAGGAACTGGTAGAATTTGTGACCACCAATCCAACCCTACAAAAAATACTGAAGGACATTTTAGAGAGAGAGAACAAGAATACGAGCATTCCAGGAACAGTGGCAGAGAGGCCTCAGTGAACGAGGCAGACAGTGAAGTGGAAGTGAAAAATAGACTATCAATGGCAGAAAAATAGAATAGCAGAAATAAGGCAGAGATGATTGGTTGTAATCTCTAGTATAGATGGCCTTGAAATATTAACAGAGAGAAACACAGCAGAGTAGATCAGGAGATAGGGTCCATTGAGATGCTCTATCTAGGGAGGCAGTGGGCCCCAAAACAAGCAGTGCACCCCATGGGAGTGAAAGGGGAGGAATTGTCTAAAAAAGGGAGGCAGAGGATATTGTTAATGGGGTAACAAGATTTAAAATCTACATTATTCTCACCACTCTGCTTGGATGGATTACGTGCTGTTTCAGTTTGTCTACTTACACTAGACTTGAGGACATGGTCAGCTATCCCAAAAATAAGAGGACATGTTATAATAATCATCCCTAATTTTCCTATCAACTTAATCTGAAGCCCTTTATAACTTATACTGTCTTATTATGACTGATCTTATTTGAATCTGGTTTGGTACATTGCTACTTTGTATTGACTGATTTTATTTAAATCTGTTATGATGGATAGCATCAAGTCTAAGAGTATAGGCAACTACACTGAAGATGACAAGATTCACTAAGATACCCAGTATGGTTTGATTATTACTTGCTTTTGAAGTCTTATAATGTCTCCAATGCTTCTTTTTTATTAATGTTGTTATATACCACTGAGACATCATGGTAACCATTGTAGATCACCTTATATTGTGGTTTTATGTGACTTTTTTGCTTCATGCTTTTCTAGGAATTGTTTTGTTTTATCTTGCTTTGTTTTGTTTTTCCCTCTAATATAGAAATGATAGATATACATGTAGAGACTCATGCATGTGTAGAGCTTATAAACAGTTTACAATAACCAACTATATAACACACGTTGAAATGAACAACTACTTTGAAGAAAAAGAGACACTACAATACCCAGTGCTGATTCCATAATGTCATGATGTGAAATCCAGCAAAACTATCACTCTTTGTTCAAAGTGATTTTAGCTTGCTTTGTCTTGTTTAAGTTCAACACACATGAAGGTATGGACAGCTGTTTTGAGGAGAATGAGAGACACTATGACAGCCATTCTTGGCTTCCCTAATGTCTGGTCTTGAAGACCTGTAATGCCCTCCTCGTCCTGCTCGGATCCATTCCATACTAGGTTGTTTCATGTGAATTCCCTATGTGTGGGAATATGGACAATGGACAACTATTTGGAAGAACACAAGAGTCAATATGATAGAGAGTGAATATCTCTGATTGTATAGTTTTGAAATTTATGTCTCTTACATTGCTTTCTTGTGATCCACTTTGTTCTGTTTTGTTGTGTTTAATTTTAGCCTTTTGATATAATTGCATGTATATTTGAGTGGGTAAGATGGATGACCATATTGCTGTTTTTATCAGATCGTAGAGCAGAACTATTAACAGTCTCACTGTTTGAATGTCTACTTTACATGTTTTAACTTTGTAATTTGAACACTATTTCCAAGAAGTCAGTATGTAATTTGTCAATTCATAATTTCTTAGGTTTTTTTGTTGTTGTTCTTTTCCTTTTTTCCTTGGAATTCTGTATTGTTGCTACCCTTTATCCTGTTTTTTTTTAACTCTTTAAATAAAGTTAAAAAAAAAGAAATATAAAAAGTCTCCACTATCCATGTTGCAGAGAAGCACATTTACAAAAATGCAATAGGCTCCCTGGATTCCGTGATCTGTGTGCATGTGTGTGCTATGATGGGCCATAACGCCACCTAACATTTATCCATACTTTATGGTTTACAAGCGATTTTGTACACATAATGTCATTGGTATAAAACCCATGTGAAAGTTTATTATCCTTATGTGATGCTGAGAATAAAGTCAAATAACTTCGTAGGGTGATAAAATTGGCTAAGAACAGAAGCATGACATCATCTGAGGGCATCAAATCCTCACCAAGTCAGCAACAAGCCTGATGAGCAGCAAAATTAGCTGTTTTCATTTGTCAAGGATTTCTACATAAACTCAGAGCCAAAATGTTTGAGTTACATTAAAAGAACACATGTAGTTTAGGAAAAAAAGTTTGCCACAGTTTCAGAGCACTTAATAAAGTGTTAATTTTATTAGTAGCAATAACAAATATTGTCTTCATTGCATTTTTGGGAGTGTTTTGAACTTTTAGGTGTTGACTTAATTTTTAAATTTTCCCTCTATAACATTGACATTATCACCATGGTCAAATAAGGTTTCAGGTAACTGAAAAACTTCTAACACACTAATTCAGAACCATGAGCAACCCTCTTAACAACCCCTTACCCCATTAAGACACTGGTACAAAAAGTCATATATTTCCAAATTAAATATTGGAATAAATGTAGATATTTTAAATGTAGATTTTCCTTTACTCCTCAGGGTGCTTTTTTTCCAATCATGATTTGGACATAAGATCTGATTAAAGATTTCAAAATGGTTATTGATTCTTAGTTTTCTGACATATCATCTTAAGCTAAATAGTTACTTTCTTCAACTTTTCAAGATTTCTTAGAGTTTTGTCTCTGGATGATACTTCAAATAATTTGATCTGACAAGCAGATGTCTTTTGTAAACAGAAATCTGATCAGTAAAATAGTTTGCTCTCAGACATTTATCTTTGGAATTACAAGCATCACGGGCATCATGAACATTTCTTTTTCTCATATATTGGTGACTCACATGAATTCAATATTTGGGGGGGGGTAGCGGGGATTGAACTCATGACCTCACGCTTGCCAGGCAGGCACTTGAGCCACTGAGCTAAACCCCCAGCCCTCAGTATGTATTTTTATGGACTAGTGTGTGCTTAGTTTTATAAAAATAAGTAAGACACAAGGTCAAGGAATTTCCATTATATTATTAGGTAAACTAACATATATACAAATTATTCAAATGTAGACAGTATTAGAAGTACATGTTTTAACTTGGGGCCACAAAAGTATTATTTTTGTCTCTGTAGAGAATATGAAGCTTCATTGAGAAAGAATCATCTGAGTTAGGACTAAAAAGAAAGAGATGAAAAGTTAATGGTCTTGTACTACTTTGTTGCTTGCTTTATTATTATTTAACAGAATAGAATTACACAATGTAAGGTGCTCTTTCTGTGTAGTTAAAACATGCTTAGGTTGCATAGCCCATTCATGACTCTTCTATAAAGTTCATTCTTTCTTACTTTCCAAAATTGTGTCTCTTCCACTGTAGACACCATTGGGGGATCGATAACAACTCAGCACATCTGTTTGATTGGACACACTGCTTTCCTGCCATTGTACATTTGCTAACTACTTCATTATTCTGTCCAGGTGAACTATACATATAATAGAATTTTAAGGCAAAAATTACTGACTGCTATCTGTGCTGGCCACTTGCCCATTTAATTTGGTTAAATAGAATTTATAGAATGATAATGATGAATTTCTGAGTCATTATATCATCATCCAGTGTTAATCTCTTATGGATACTGATATAGTATGGATCACTGAATAGTGTAATCATCATTTTATAGTTAATAGTAACGATTTCTGGCCAACCAATAGACACCAGACTTATTCAGAAATCATACCAACTTTGAAATTTCCAATCATCTGGCTGTACATTTCTAAAACATTAATTGAATTTTGAAAAGGGGCCTTGATACTCATATAACTTTCTTTATGAGGGTTAATCAATCCCAAGTCAAGTATTGTCTAGAATCTTGACTGTACCTAACTTACTTATTTGCCAGTAAATATTGCAAGTTATTTTGCATTTTTAAAATATTTCAATCCAACAAATCATAGACCATACTTAGATGGTTCTTCTAGGTGACCTTACTTCCTTTTACAAAGTTTTATTATGGATCTTCTCCAAACCATCAGATTCCTTTAACTTTGATGGTTACATCTAGCAAGGGCTTTAAACAGTGTCATTTTCCATGCTTTAAACTTTGCCCATCAAAGGCTGTGAACTCTTCTCTCTAGGGAGAGGTAATGGTCTGAACAGAATAACTTAAATATTCAGTACTTACTTGTAAAAATGAATTCTGCAGGACTATCCAGCACCAGGATACCATTTGCAAAATGGCAGAGTGAAAACAAGAGATTGTAGTTTTATGACTGTCATCTTTATTATGTCAGAGGAAAAAAATACCAAATTCATCCTGAATCAGATAAGAAGTCCAAAACATTTAAATAGAGATGAGAAATCTATTAATTGAACTGAGGATTGTAATTTACAGTATCTGGACAGTATAAAAAATAAAAATGTCTTTAAAAATTAGTTACAACTCTCCCACAGCCTTTTGATATACAACTCATTTGTTCATTTTTTGAGATATTTTTGCAGTGTAACACACCACCAGGGCTGGGGAATCCTCACAAGGTCAGGCGCTATCACACTGCCATACTGGCCTGTTGCAGGGTTCTGCATACAGTTATCTGTACTGTGAGAACAGAGGAACACAGATTTTCCTTTTATCAGATAAGCACCTTTTCAAGTTTTAGAGGGAAACTTCTCTGCATGTTATTCAAGAACAAATGGAGCATATGATCAATGCAAAACCAAAAAAAAATTTTAAATTAAGAGAATTTTTAAAAAACCATAAAAATGATACAGAAGATCACCCATGTGCCAGCTTGCTCTCTCCCAGCCAGGGAATAGCGATAAGGAATCTATGCAAAGCCCTGTGACCAGCAGGGATTCTGTCCCATTCCCCTGGGAAAACCCCCAAGGAAACCACCTCTGTTTCCTGCCCTCCCCACCCATAAGCAGCCAGACATGACACAGGCTGAGATAATAACTGAAGTAGGGAAGCCACTTGACATTTGTGTTGTTTGATTGACTGTGCAAGCTTAGAGCAGTCTGAGCAACTGTTTAGAGGATAATAATATGCAATATAGTAACAGTTGTGGATTTCCTACTGTCCTACCCCCAAAAAAATTTTTTTAAAAGATACAGATGATAGGAAATTAACACTGGTAACTATGTTGCATATTGTTGTCTTCAAAACAGCTGATCAGATTACCAGATATAGGCATGCAAAATTGAACAAACAATATAAACATTAACTGTTCCTTTCAATGAACTAACAGAATGAGTAGCACAATTACCTTACCTATCTTGTGTGTGTGTGTCTGTGTGTGTGTGTGTGTGTCTTCCTTGTTTTCTTGTTTTCTCCTTTCCTCCATTCCAGTTGTTCTTTCCTTTTAAGCAGTTTCTTTCCCTTTCACAATATCTATTGTATCATTTGGATCTTTACTCTTTCAGTTTCTTATATGTGGGGGACAATACAGTGTTTACACATGTGAATCTGATTTATTTCACTTATGAGTATGGTCTCTAGTAGCATCCACTAACTTATAAAAGCCTTGAGTTTCTCTTTCTTTATAGATGAGTAATATTCCATTGTATAAAAACACCACATCTTTTTTATCCATTCTTCAGTTAATGGCTATTTAGGTTGTTTCCAAGACCTAGCTATTACCAATTGTGCTGCTATGAACATGCATGTACATATATTTCTGTAATCTGATGTTTTCCAGTCTTCTGGAAAAATATGCAGAAAGAAAATAGTTAGGTCGAATAGGACCTCTAATCACTAAACACTGATCACAGTGGTTTAGTGAATTATATTTTTAAAATATCAATAAGGAAAGCCTGGATGTGATGGTGGACACCTATAATATCAGCACCCAAGAAGCTGAGGCAAGAGGATCACAAGTTTGAGCATAACCTGAGCAGCATGGTCAGATATTTTATCAAAAAAAAAAAAAAGAAAGGGGTGACTTTTTCCCCTGTACTCAAGAAAATGCATCCATGTTCTTGTGATTAATATGTAACCACAGAGAGTTGCCTAAAATGTTTTTGCAATGCATATAGCAATATTTTAACACTGTAGGGTAATAACCTTCCTCACTTAACCATATCAGGGAACTCTTGCTCTCTTCCTAAGCAAATCTATAAACAATAGATTTCTTTTCCTGCTTTATAAACAATAACAAATATTATTTTCTAAAAGAAAACAGGTATTTATGTTAGAATTCTTATACTCATAGTCTTTCCCATACCTCTCAATGAATAACAAATCCCACTCCAGTAGCATATTATTTTTAAAGGTTTCATTAATGTTCATTGGGCTCATCATAAATCTCATCTCTTACTTTTATAATAATAAAACCTAACCCTTGCTGAGCAATTAATATGCATTACTCCAAATACTTGTGTTGTAACATCTCATTTAATTCTCATTACAAATATGCAAGATAAGTACTCTTTTTTCTTTTTCCTTGTCTTGCAAGGGTTTCACTCTGCAGTTTAGGCTGAAGTTGAATTCATTTTGTAGCCCAGGGTAGTCTCAAACTTGCAGCAATACTCCTGCATCAGCCTCTTCAGTGCTGAGAGTATAGGCATGTACCACCACACCCTGCCTAAGGTAAGTACTATGAATGATCCATTTTGCAGATGAAGTAGAAAGTGACTCAGTGACAGCCTGAGTATATAAAATTAATAAAAAACATAGTGTACTAAAAATCTAGATTTTTCTCAGATGACTATCATGCAAAAATGAACAAAAACCTAGTCTTATAAAGTAAATAGGAAATGAAAGAGACTTTCATCTACCATATGAAGATTATAAGGTTTTTTTTAGAAAGCAGGAAATGTACCAAAAATTATATATACTATATTTGGGTCCTTTAGGCACTGACCTTTACTACTAAAATTTGATTTGGAAGGCAACTTTTATAGCTCCGTTAAAAATTGCAAAACCCAGACACTTACATAATAGAAATACTGGAATGACCTTAATTCTAGAGGTGCAGAGGGTATAATTGAATTTAAGAACAATGTATCTCATCCATTAAGTCATTAAATAGATCATAATAATCTGACACATCTTGTAAGTACTACTTGAAAGTGGTTAACAATGGTATGCAAATAAAATGAGCCTGTGCTATTAGCTACTGCTATGGAATTCTAGGGTATGTTTGCCAAGTACACAATTAAATTACAATACAGTCATTTAGAAATTGTTATGGCAATACATTTCAAATGTTTCTGAACATGATACAAACATAGAGAATGTTGAAATCTACAGAATTGCCAAGTGCCTATGTATAGTAATAAAGATAGTTTATGTTTATAGATTTTAAATTACACCTAGTTTGAGTCATTTTAAACCAAGTATCTGAAATTGCCCTGGTGGTATGGTGAGTCAGGTTAAAAAGCATACATAATGATGCCAATTACATGCCAAAATTGAAATAGTTTCCTACTAAAATGCATAATTGCCACTTTTGTGAAAAAAATCCAAATATTTGGCATTATACCACCAAATGCCTAAATCCAAGCAAAATCACGAGTCAGGAAATGCAATCAGTGTAGTCATCCAATTGAATTCATTTTAGCTCAAACTAAAATAAAGCTCAAACTTTTCTCTTCTTTGTCCAGGGTAGGACTGAAGACCTGAATTTTCCATTTATATTGTCTCAACTCTTCATGTTATGTGAGTGCTGATGGGTTTGGTACTAATGAATGCTATCACTGCAGTGCAACGAAAATATGATAATACAAAAAACCGTTGATTCAGAATCCTTCCTGGATTTTCTGCTCATTTTATTTCTCTATGTAAATGCTAGTAAAGCAAGTAAGAATTAATAAATAAATATAAATATCTCTAAAATACTTTCCAGGTGAATGTTGGTCACAATAATTGCAAATACATTCACATGTTTTATTTTAGGTTTAAATATAGACAACAAGTCATGGACATAAATATATGCACATAAAAAAGACATATGAAAGTGACTTCAAAATTTAAAATGTCAAAAATCATTGCATAGTTAAATACATTTGGGGAAAACCAAAAGGTTTAAATTAAATAGAAATATAGGAGAAGGGGTCCAAAAGATGAAGGAAGGGGAAAGAGGGACAAGAAAAGGAGAAAAAAAAGAATTAAGAAATGTCATGTGTAGGTACTAACCATCTATGGTGAATGTAATCATTATATATTATAAACATTTAGCACAAAAAGTAAATAAACTAAAGTCAGAGAAGAACAACTCCAATTCAGTTTTTTCCAATATGTCTGCATAGTTCCTCCAATCAAAATGTAGAATTTGCTTGTCCTGTACATCCACTGCTTGAATGAGGCTGCCCTGTAGCTTGCTAAGGCAAGAAGGTGCAATGGACATGATGACGTGGTGTTCTCAGCTCAGGTCTCCAGAGGTACCGTGCATGCTCGTCAATTTATTCTCCCTCTGCTATGAGAACAACTCTGGACTAGCTGCTGAGGCCAGGTGAGAGAGTCAAATGTCCCAGCTGAAGCCATCCTCGATCAGACAACCCCCAAGTGACCCACCCACAGATCCCAGAAGCACAATTCAGAACAGACAAGAATGCCAGGAGCCAGAGAACCCACCCCAATAATGTGTAAGCTTATGGGAAAAAATAAGTTTTGGGCTAGTTTCTCATGCAACAATAATAGCCCATGTAATTAGCATCCAATTATGTTTGAATAGCAAAATAATGTAAATGTCATCATTATCTCCCAATATTAATAACACTTGAATTTGTGTATATATGATTTTTGATGCATTGTCACAGATTTGGTCTGAAGGTAACTCAGGTATGCTTATACTATTAAAGATGAGAAAATTGAAACATCACACAAATCAAATGGCACTTCTAAGTATTCTTGAGAGAAGGAGTAAAGAATAGAGTCTAGGAAGGAGTAAAGAATGGAATTCAATTCTTGTCTCTCTAAACTGACATCAACTTTTAATCTTTTAATTAATACTTTTAATACTGACTTTGCTATGGATTTTAAGGATTAAAATATCAGCATGCTCTCTCCAACAAGAGGACTGCAATGTCAAGTCCGATTTCTATTATTAAAAGAGCAAGGGAACCACCGCCTCCAATAAATCCCCTAAAATAAAATTTAAAAATTTAAAAACCTACATGGGATTCTATGTTGTTACATGGTCTTTGTTGTACTTGTCACATATCCTAGGTTTTTTCCATGTTTAACTTTTAGAAAAGGAGAAGTGGGGAAATTTCTCTGGCTTTGCTGTGAGCCTCAGGACTCCTTAATAAACCAACCAAATTAAGGATGCAGAATGTACAAACCTTTACCATGAGATAACCATTGAGCAGATAACCACTGAGCAATCAATGATAATTAAAAAAATCAATTGGTGCTCTGTAGTAATTAAATTTGTCCACTTAGATATAATTGATATTGTTCACAACTAATTATTCAAGTAAGGGCTCCGAGGGACTTTTAGAGACTAAAGGAATTGAGCCAAAGATTCTTCCTAATTTGAAGTTGAACTAAATGCCATGTTTTCTCAGAAACTGATTAAGTCTTCCCTAGAAGCACAGTATTGAACAAATTCAAACACTGTCAGGAAATCAGTATTTTGTTAGGGAAAGTTTAGCACAATAGCTAGCACTCTGCGTGACCAAAGTGAAGCACTGGCTCTCTGTGTTCCAGTTCCCTCATCCCCGACACAAAGTAACTGTATCGCCTTTACAAAGCATTTGTACAAATAAATTAATTAATATTAGGAAAGCATTTAGAACAATGACTAGTCAACAATAATCTTTGTATTAATATTATTGTTAGTCCCTTGACACTTTTTATAAAGAATAAGATAAACACTAATCACAAGTGTATTCTATTGTTTTAGTCTCACTCGCACCTAATTTCTATAGACATTTTGTACTCATATGTTATTACTCCCTTGCCAGTATTATGAAGTTGCTTTGCTCTTCTTATGAAAAGGTATCTACAGCAAGGAAATGGGAAGTTCACATTTGCTGTGTGGCCTGTCTGATTACAAGTGATTAAACCACTACCCAGGTGCCTCTCATAAGCAATTCATTTCTCAGCACAAAGGGAAAGAATAATAATAAAATAAGACACTGGATCATCTTATCATTGAGGCTTAGCTTTTGTATATTCAATTAAAAAGATGGCAGAGTAATTTAGTGCAGCCCTCAGGCAGCCTAAATGACATGTTAGCACATTATATTGTTCTGCTACTACCTATTTATTCTGACATTCAATGCAAAATGTAAGAGAGATCTCTACTTAAATCCTAAATTACTGACTCCTGAGACTGGAAAGTACACGGAGAAGCTATTAGCTATTGAACCCACACCCTGGGTAAGAATCTACAGCCAGTATAGATGAAAATCTTTCCAAATTCTAGAGGAAAGCCATTAAACTATATTCTATACTAAGTTCCTCACTCTTCCAAGAAATTTTTTAAGGTATTCTGGCTTCAGTTTAAGTACACGTGCATTTGTTCCATCATTTGATGGAAAGAAAATAGCTGCTGAGCCTCTGACTTCTGCAGTATTTCCATGAACTTTCTCCTTAGTCCCAGACCTCTGCTTCCCAGCACCAACAGGCCAGCTTTATCTGAATGTCATCCACTTATCCCACAACCTGTCTTCTCCTGTGAGGCTAAATTAAGATTATATATCCTATGCTCCTGATTGTGAAAATACAATAATAATAACAAGCTTTGCATTCAGATATACCATCTCCAATCTTCTGAGATACCTATCAGTCAGATAAGAGTTTAAAAAAAAAAAACACTATTGTTGCCAGTGCCAGTGTTAGAGAAATCAGCCCAATTGAAGATCAAAACTTGAGCCAGAACGCCACCAACACATCATAGTGTCAGAGCTCACGGGACGTTTTAGCCCCTAAGTAAATGCAAAATTAAAAATAGATGGGTGAATGAAACACATCAAAAGGCAAGCTTTTATGTTTACAAATCTATTTATAAATAATCTTGGCACACAACAGCTGGAAACAACCAATTACTCATGCAAGAAATTAGGTTTTGATTTTCCATAGTGATTTTTGATGACACAGGATGAATTTGCCCAACAGTGGCAGAGTAAGCAAAGTTCTGCTTCCATTTCTTTCCAAAGCCACTGAAACGTATTCTTATTAATACATATTGTGCTAGGAAAGAAAATGGAACACATACCAGACCAGAAAGCTAAAGAATACATTAGAAGAAAACAAGATAAGCAAGAAAAATAGATAAAACAGAGTAGAGAAATTTGTAGTCCAAAATACAATATGGTTAAAAAAAAAAAGTTCTTTCCTAAGAAGCCATGGAGAAGGTTCAATTTGGGAACCATGATTGAGGCTGGCCACTAATGTAAAAGTTTTATTTTGAACAACAAGGCAGACTGACTGTCAGCCAGTCCTCTTTCCCCATGTCTATGAAGTAGATTATATAAAGTTAAGTTCTGGTTTTTGTCCAAAAAGAAAACCTCAAAACTTTGAAGCTATCACTCTAGCTCTCAAAAACATTTTGCAAAATATTCTGTGACTATAATGATTTCAAAATAAAAAACAGATAAAATCTATTACAAATATGGAGACTCTGTAAGTCATTAAATCTGTTAAGCAAGATCAGGGCTGGGGATATAGCTCAGTGATATAAGTGCCTGCCTGGCAAGCGAGAAGTCCTGAGCTCCATTCTCAGTACCAAAAAACCAACAACAATAAAAACAAAAAGATCAGACTGCAATAAAGAAAAAAAAACTAATTAGCAATTGCATAGACTGTCAAGAAATCAGAAATTTTAAATTTAATAATTCAATGAGTACAAAAAATAATACTCAAAATAAAAATTAATTGAAAATCATGAAATTGCAAATCTGAAAATTAAGTGAAAAGTACTAGATTAAGCTGGTAATCAGGAAGATAAATCCAAAAAATATTTCTATTCCATAAAAGAGAAAGCTAAGAAGAAAAATGGAGGAAGAAGAGGGCAACAAAATAAAAATTTGAATAATAACCAAACAAGGGAAAAATTTAGAAATTCCAACATCTTTTTGCCCAGAGACAATAGAGGTGACAGGAATAATAGAGGAAAGAGGGAGAGATGGGAAAAAAAAGATGAGAAGAGGAGGAGAGAAATTTTTCTAACTCAAAAAAACAAAATGAGTCTTAAAGATTAAAATACCTAGTGAAATAATACCTAGATAAATATGTAAAAAAATAAAAGTGCATGCAATTCATACAGTTCATTTAGCTAAAACCTAAACTGGTAAAATATTCAAATGTAAAAGTGAAGCCATATGTGTACTAGGTGAAAATATAGATAAGGTCCTATATAAATAAGTAGTCAGGAAACGCATTTTAAGTATGATTTAAAATCCAAAAGGGAAAAAAGTTTTAATAAATTGATTACAAATTTAAAATAAATTTATTTTGCTTGTTTTTATTAGAGTTTGAGCGTAGCTAAAAATATGTACTATAAGAAAAATAAAGGACATATTGCAGAGAAGATGGATAAGCAATTTACATCATGTAGGGTTACTATTTCAAAACATTTTACACAGCATAAAAATCTCTGACATATAAAGACATTGTGAAAAAATGGACATCTGAAATAGACACTTTTCAGATGAAGAAACACAGTTGTCCAAAGAATACATGACTGCTAGAGAAATGTAAATTTTAAAAATGTTAAGATTCCATCTCAACACAAAAAGAATGACTACCATTAAGAAATCAACTGGTAACAAATGCTGGTGAGGCCATGAGAAGGAAGGAACCTTTCTTTTTTCATTGGTGCATAAACTGATATGACCACAGTGTAAATCAGCATGGAAACTCCTCAAAAAACTAAAAATAGAAATTCCACTTGACACACCTATTCCCTTTTTTGGTATCTTCCCCAAACGACTAAAAATATCATACTGCATTGATGTATGTGCACCTATGTTTATAGTAGCACAATTCATAATAGTTATATCTTGGAATCAGCCTCTATGCCTACCAACAGGAGAATGAAGAAAGGCAAGTGGTACCTATACACAAGGAGTCTGCTGTTAAGAAAAATAAATGAGGCATTTGTAGGAAAATAGATGCACATGAGACTATAGCATTTTCCCTTATATGAAAAATTTAATGGGAAAGAGGAGAGCAAGAAAAGAAAGAAAAAAGTAATTATATTCTAAGTAAGTTTCTGTTGTTGGTCTCTGGTTTCACTCTAATATAGTGTGAGAGCTCATGAGGCCCTTCAGATATGTTGAGATCTTAATTGCTATTAGCATGTTCTATTTTGAAAGAACAAAGTAAATTCCAAGAATGGGAAAGTCTATGAAGATAGAAGTAGAGTTTTTGATTTGGGATGGCAAAAATGCAGATTTTCCTATTTTTGGAAAGATATAGATCAAATATTCTGTTAAAAAGATAAACGGAAAAGACCAGCAATATGAACAGATAGTTCAAAAGAAATGAAATTTGATTTTCTTTTAATTGTGTAAAGGATATTCAACTTCACCCACTATAAAACAAATGCCAATAAAGTCACAATGGAATATCATTTCTCATTTTGCTTTTGACAAAAATCCAAACATTTTACAACATGCTTTTGAAAATCTATGGGAAAACTTATATACACTGTGGATTGGAATACAAATTAGTACAAATTAGGCCCCCAGGACTCATGTATTTGCATTGTATATTTGTGACTGGTTCATTGTCTAGTGCTTGGATTGATGGTGTCAGTGCTACACCCTCCTAGGTGGTGGAGCCAGGATGTGATGTAATGGCAGGAAGAGGTGTGTCTCTCTCTTTTGCCGGTTTCTGCCTTGCTGTTTGCAGCCGCCATGAACTGCGGCCCTGCCATGCCGCCCTGCCTTGGAGCCAACTGAGTATGGACTGAAACCTCCAAAAACTGTAAGAAATAAACCTTTCCTTTCCCAACTTTGGGCATCAGGTAAAAGTAACTAAGACAGAATTTGGTACCGGAAGTGCGGTCATTGCTGTGACTATACCTAACTATGTTTTTCAAGAAGCTTTGGAAATGGCTTGTGGGCAGAGTTCGGAAAGGTTCAGGCATGTGGCCTGGATGCATAGAACTGGAGCAGCTTAGGCTGTTCTCTAGAAGAGATTCTGGTCAGAGCTCAGGAGACCAAAAGGCTGATAGTCTGATGGTAAAGACCAGGCTTGCAAGGTTTCTACTGGGAAGAAGGACTGTATTGGTTGTTGGACTCCCTATGATGTGTGTTATGGCTTGGCAGAAACTTTGTCTGCATTTTGCTCATGCCCAGAGACTTTGCCTGAGACTGAGATTAAGGATAATGGACTGATTAATCTGGCAAAGGAAATCTCAAGGCAGTCAAATATTGAGGCTGTGGCATGGCTATTGTTGGGGGCTTTTAGCCAGATCTATGTTGCAAATCAAGACTCAAGAGCCCAGTAGGATAATTTAAAACACTGTGAGTTTGGCTAGAAGGAAAACTCCAGTAAAGCTGTGGATTGTAAAGATAGTGCTGAGACTTTGATTGCTGAGAAGAAACAGAGAGATAAGAAAGATGGCCACTGGGCAGCGGGTCTCCACCCTTTGTAGCCCCAAAACTGCAAAAGTGAAAGAATTTTCTCAGATGAGAAAGCTTCAGAGCACCATGCTCCAGAATGGCATGGGAGGCCACATGAGGTTCCAGAATGGCGGCAACATAGCAAAGCTTTTCTTCACAATCAGGTAAACAGAGCCCAGCAATCCAGGCACTGGACCCCTATAGCCAAGAGAGAGAAAAGCCTGGCTACTGCTCCAGCTGGCAGCAGACCTTGGTGGCATCCACATGGTGCTGATTTTAGGTGCAAGGAAAATGCACAAATTCTGAAGGTAAGATGGCTTCCACCTCAATTGCAAAGGGGCTGGGAGGCCAACCAGTGTGCCCCTGAGAGGGCAATATGTAAAGATGTAATTGTGAAGCCAAAGGTGCAGTGGAGACCCCAGAAGTTTGGAAAAGCCAAGAACATGGATCATCCAAGGAAAGCTGCAAAAACTGAGCAGAGAAGGTTTAAGACAGAAGCTGCGGGAGCTGAAATCCCTGGAAGTGCCATGGGGGTGGAATCACCCAACCCTTTTGGAGCTTGCAACCAGGTTGCTTCAAATTCTGAGCATGGAACTCTGGGACTTAATGTTCACCCTGCTGGATGTTAGACTTGCTCTGTTTCCAATGCTTTATATTCCCCCGTTTGTAACTATTGGAATGGTGATGTTTATTTTGTGCCTTTGCATTTCAGAAATGTTTAACCTTGTTTCGATTGTACAGGGGGTTACAGTTAAGAGTTTGCCATAGATATTGGAGGAGACTTGGGACTTGGACTTCTCAGCAATGCTGAAAATTTTAGGACTTTGGCAACTCTTGGAGATGGACTAATTGTCTTTTATATGAGTCTCTGGGGGCCAGGGGTGGAATGTCATGGTTTATGTTGGTGGCCCCCAGACCTCATGTATTTGCATTATATATTTGTGACTGGTTCATTGTCTAGTGCTTGGACTGATGGTGTCAGTGCTACACCCTCTTAGGGGGTGGAGCCAGGATGTGATGTAATGGCTGGAAGAAGGGGTGTCTCTCTCTTCTGCTGATTTCGGCTTTGCTGTTTGCAGCCGCAGCCATAAACTGCGGCCCTGCCATGCCGCCCTGCCTTGGAGCCAACTGAGTATGGACTGAAACCTCCAAAAACTGTAAGAAATAAACCTTTCCTTTCCCAACTTTGGGCAACAGGTATTTTGTCTCAGCGATGAGTAAAAAGTAACTAAGACAAACCCCTATAGAAAGAAATTTGTTAGTATCAAGCAAAAGTACATATTCATTTATTTCTTGATTCAGCAACATCATTTCCCTAAAGGAACCCCAAATATACATTGTCAAAAATATGCAAAAGTGATTTAGGTTCAAGATTATTAATTCCCCCATTATTTGTAATAGTAAATTGGGAATGATCTGAATGTGCACTGATTATTTAAATGAAGGAAATTGCCACACAGTGGGTTACTATGCAGTTGAAAAGAAGAATGGAAACTTTATGTATTGTCAGGGAGATCTCTGTTATATTAAGTGGGAAAAAAGCAAAGAAAATATATTTCTATTTATCTAAAAAAAGAAGAGAAAATACAAATATATTTTTGTATTTTCCTAACTAAAAACAACAAAAAAGTGAAAGGAAAACTATGAATAAATAAATACTTATAGAAGAAAGGAAAAGAATAAAAGTAACTTGTCTAACCTTAACTAAAACTCATTTATATATTTGACTTTGTAATATGGAAACATTTTACACAATAATAAAACAAAGTTACATCAAAAATGTAAAAGGAAACCCTTAAACTTAATGGCAAAGTAAGAGAAATAAACCTAACCATATACTAAAGTTGTGAAGTAACTTAACTGCGGATTAAAAACAAAATTTGTAAATTACTTTAAAGGCAATAATTCTAGTGCACATCAGTAACACGATACAACCTATGTTGGACCAGGGGGAATCCTGCGAAAGTCCTAAACTTTTCTCAGTGATCTTATTGTTCATTTGATTATTCAAGAATTATTCAACCTAGAAGAGAAAGTAGGAAAACAAAGTCTTGGCCAGGGATTTAGCTCAGCAGCATGTGTCTGCCTGGCAAGCACAAAGTCATGAGTTTGATCCCTGGTACAAAAAAAGAAAATGGAAATCGAAGTGTAAAAGAGTAGGAAAAGATTTCCTTCTCTACAGCGTCTTATAATCCTCTGCAGGTAACCAATGAGATTTTTTTAAGTATTACCGATTCATGAATTTTAACATATTTAATGTATTTCCAGGATTTCTAGAGGAAGAAGAGATACGGCATGTTTAGAAAAGTTTAATAAACCCTTATAAACTTAAATTTTAATGTTGAACACCAGTGAAAAATTCAAGTTGTATGTTCCCTTTTAGGAATGTGCATGCAGTATTTCCCAGCTGACTGACCACTAACTATAGTAGCAAGCACCCAGAACAATCAGACTATGGCCTCTAAAAATGATTCCTCCCTTAAAGAAGTCAAGATCTACTATAAAGGTATGGATCAGGAAAAAGGCCAGCTGTCCTTAGATTATTTTGTTATTAAGAATATAAGGAAGATATCAGAAACTATTGAAGTCATGGCCAAGGGTTCAAGAGTTGTCATGAAGAGGTTTCCTCTGGCCACAGCTGAAAATAAATAAAAATACTTACTTCAATAAATTGGAAATACATTAAATATGTTAAAATTCATGAATCGGTAATACTTAAAAAAATCTCATTGGTTACCTGCAGAGGATTATAAGAAGCTGTAGAGAAGGAAATCTTTTCCTACTCTTTTACATTCAAATTAAACTGACAAAAGACATATAGACAAGAGAAAAGATGTACAGATTGTATTTGCCATTATATATTAATAGATGTAAAAATGGGTCTTATGGGAAAAAATTAGAACTGAAAGTTGATGGGTCCGATAGCCAATGCTTCCATTTTAACGAAGAACAAGAAGCCAGGAGTAGTCACATGCTGGTAATCTTAGATGTTCTGGAAGCTGAGGCAAGAGGATTGCAAACTTGAAGCCAGCCTATAAAGTTAGTAAGTTCCTATCTCAAAGGAAAAAGAAAAGGGGAGGTGTGGAATTGGATTGGGAATATAGCCCAGGGGTACAGTGCTTGTCTAGCTTGCATGAAACCCTAGGTTCAACCCCTACTATGGAAGGAAGGAAAGAAAGAAGAAAGTAAGGAAGAAAATGACAAACATGTGAAGAAGTGACAAGACAAAGAAAAGATTTCCTGGGACAGTAAATGTGGGCTGAAAATACATGGGGAAACCAATGATATGCTCATCATGAATCATCTCTCTTCAGGTGTGGGAGAGGGTTATTCCCCGTATTTATATAGAAAAGGAAAAAGTGGAGTAATTCCTGTGTCTGCAGTTTCTTAACTGCCTTCAGCCCAAAATCATTCTCATGCTAAAGTGAGATGTTTTTAAGATTCCCCTTCAGAGTCAACTTATGATGCTTAAATCTTCTCCGTAAAAGGACAAGGGATCAAGTCCTCAACCTGCCCTTTTGTATTTGATACAGTGCACCACTCGAGTGCCCCTCAGAACTGAGATACTCATTCAGCCTCTGGGAGTGCTCACTGTAGGAGGTCCTCAGGTGGTCCCATCCTCAGAAACTCTCCGGAGTAAAGGGAGCCATCTCACACCAAAGGAGAGCCTCCACTTGGGAGCCCACAGAGATGAGTGCTGCAAGGCCCGGCACGAGGCACAAAGGCACAGGCTAACTCTGAAAGGCTCCCAGCTCCACAGCTTCCTGTGGGGTGAGCTGAATTCCCCTTTGCAGTTCCATCACAGTTCTTTTCTCCCCTTAACCTGTCCCCATTCCAGTGCCTCTCTCACAGGTGCTGTCCCCTGGAATTCTCCTCTCTCCATCTCAGGCATGCCATCCGTCTCATATCTGTTCTGCCTGGCACTGATCCGTGGTATGTTCCCATACAAAATACCTTAGGTCAAAGAATAGTTGATAAAGAATATTTGAGGATAGATAGAAGAAGGGTTTAACAAGAATGACATCATTTTTCAATTTTCTAATTAAATTAGGGATCTAGGCAGTGAACATCAATGGCAAATTTTACACAAAGAGACAACTGGTTATTATGTGCCTCCTGAGAGAAGTATGCACCACCACCCCATGAGATAGTCTTGCAAAATATTTTAACCTAAATCAGGAAAAAAAAAGCTATAGGTCCAATTACTAGTTTATAACAATACATACACAAAGGTGATGCACCAGAAAATTCTAGAATGTAAGAGACTTGACTAGACTACCAACTTTTTTTTAACAAATAGTTTGCAAGGAGATGGGGAAGGACTGACAAATTATAGCAAAGGGAACTTTTAATTAGTTTCTGGTTTTTAAAAAAGTTCCAAACTTTTAAAACAATTAGAGAAATCTGAACCTTCATTATATATTTGATAACATTAAAAATACTGTTACATTTTATATGATTACAGTACGATACATATTCTTAAAGATCTTGTGTAGAAAACCATATCTAAACATTTACTGATGAAATGATTTCATGTCTGGGATTTGCTCTAAAAATACAATGGCAGTGAGGAAAAACAGGTGATGGGATTGATAAACAATAATTGCTGAATCTTGCTGATAACACGTAGGGGTTCATAATATTTCTTCTCCTGTTGTATATATTTGAAATATTTTATGAAAAGTAGAATAAAAATAGTTTTATGGAGAGCCAAACAGAATAAATGAAATGCAACGCTCAAGACTTTCCACTGTATTAAGTGGTGATTTGTCTTCAAATAATGCATAGTGTTAACTATTAACAGGCCATTGTGATACAAGTCCTTATTGATTTAAAGTTAAAACAAAAAAGTCCCAAGAAAGTCCCCAACTAGTTGAAACAGTAAATGAAATCTTACTATCCTATATAAAGAGTGAAAAAGAGTGGCTATTTTGAAAAGAAACGTAGTTTTAAAGAAAACGAGTAATAATAGTCAACTCATTTAGATAATAATGCTAAAGAATAAATATTTCTACACAATGAACATTGTATTTTTCACCGTGGAATAAATAGAGCTGAGGGGGAAAAAGCAGCTTTCCAGTAAGTGTTGCCAGATAAAATACAGGACATCCAGTTAAGTTTGAATTTCAGATTAACAATGGATAATGTTTTAGTGTTACAACCCAAATATTTGTATCCTCTAAATCTGCAATCCTACATCTAATTCTTTAGGTCATTTTTCTAGTTGATCACTTTCTCTTTCTTATCCCTGTTTGACTACTTGTCCTGAAGTGTTATTCATATGGTACTTCTTTAAGGCAGCTATTATTTAAAACCTCTCATGTTAAGAAGTCAAAGGTGACTTCTAGCATTGTCACCTTGGACATGACAGTCCTGGTACAAGTATTTAATTTTGAGATCTCAAAATACCAGCAGAAAAATTAAACCCTAGAGAATGAGGAATCTGGAAAGTGTTTTTGACAGATCTACCGCTTTCTTGCGCCAGGAACACTGTGACTTTGTTCTCTCTCCTCCTCCCCTTGCCCTTAGAATAACACAGGAGCTGTATTAATCAGCTGAATAATGGCAGTGGTGAGTGGGCGGCTGATGAGGGGCTCCCTGCAACTGACTGTGTGAGGTGGGAAAAATGAGAACCAGAATGCAATCTGGTAGAACGAGCGCAACCCCTTAAAGATGGCCCCACTCTCTGTGTCCACTGAAGTGACTCATTTGGCCTGTTTTCAAGGTAGTCACCTCTATCTTACTACTCGGAAAGGCTCTGAGGTTGAAGAAGCTAAGTAATTGGAAACAGTTTACACTCGGATGAATTTTGTGTTCCTGTCATCCCAAGATCTCCGGTGCTGTCATTTGGATGGCCTGAGTTTAGGAGAGTGAGAGACCACACCAGTGCTCCTGTGACTGATGACAGGTCCAGTACCAGTCCTTATCCTTCTAAGTCAGCTTACGTTACTCTTCCCAAGATCTCAAGCTCACTTCTCACACACTGCTATCTGTGGTCCTGTTTGTGGCTTGCTTTTATTCCCAAAGAGCCTGTTTTTATCCTCTTCCATCTTACCAGGGAAAATGACATGAGACAGTGGCCATTTCTGCTAAGTGGGGGATGAAATGGAAGGAATGATGAAAAGGAGTTTCCGTACATTTCGTGGCCCTATCTGAGGCCCTACTTCAATCACAAAAATCTTCCCCAAAAGCTGGCCACCTCCTTGGTAACTGGAGAAAGCTATGTGATGATCAAGATTGGTTTGACTTTTTCGTGGACCACAGAATAGTTCTAAAGTGGCAATAGCAGATACAATGCATTCTTCTAACGATGGGGGATTACTCCTGCAGCATCCAGTCATTACTAAGACAGAAGGCATCCACGGAACACACAACATTTTTTCTTTTTCTTTGATGTAAGTACTTGGCTCATTTAGCACGTTTCTCAGATCTAAATTTTTAAAATATAGTATTTCTATTTTCCTCACAATAGTCTGTTGAGTTAGGTAGGTGTGAGCATACTGCTTCTACTAATATTTTTCAATATTTTTGTGATAATAAGGTTAGTATAATGTTCCTTAAATAGAACTCAGAAAATCCTGAAAATACTATGTAAAAAAGTAAAACCATTTTGAATTATCACCTGACCATAATAAAATTAATATTGGGATATGTTTCTTTAAAGTACTTTGTATGAATGAAAGTATATTTAATAAAATTGGTAAAATTCAATAGATAAAATTTCCAAATCTGGTAAAATTTAATAGATATAATTCTGAATCATGCCTTTTAACTAAGCTCCATATTATGAATTTCTATCATATTGTTAATAATTTTGAAAACTGATTTTTACTGTGGACAGTATTCTAGCATATAGATATATAATTTATTTCTCTGTTGTTGGACTTTTGGGGGTTTTTTCCTTCATTTTTTACTGTCATAAATATTAAGAACTAACTTTCTTACTTACACTTTACCTCTGGGAAACCTGACTTGGAGAGTTTAAATGGCTTGCTGCAGGGCTGGAACTGGAATACAAATTCCATACTCTAGTTTAATGCCCTTCTTCATAGGCCAAAAATATTAATTTGTTATAACACTGTCAATCAATGCTTAAACTTTACTTGCCACTTCAATATAATAAATAAAATAATTTCCTGGCCTTCTCTTAAAAAGCAAATATTACCAGCAGTGTAAGAAGAGATGAGTGAGATTGATATATAGTCTCACAGTGGGAAGAAGGAGGGTAATTCAGACCCCACCACTCCTTTCTTCACTTCCACATTTCTCACTCTACCAGCATCACTTACTGAAACACCCAGTCTGAAGACATGATGATGTCACTTCCTAGTTTCACTGATGAAAGAAGAGGAAGCTTCTCCAATGCTTAGCATCCCAACCAAGGAAGACACAGTACATTTTATTGCTTCTCCATTTTTATTTACCAGATTTCCCCCCTCATATTTCTGCCCATCTCGGTCTCTTTCTATATCCCTCAAATTCTATCAATCTCTCTCTCTCTCTCTCTCTCTCTCTCTCTCTCTCTCTCTCTCTGTCATGTACACACACATCAGCATACAATCTGACCAGCCTTTTACTTTTAGTAGAAAAATGCTGATATTTGCAGCTCTGTTGTATTGCACAAGTAAAATATACCAAAGCTACCCTGTAGCCTTCTTTCTTTCATTTGTTTGAAGTTGTACTTTAAATGAATTCAGCACTCAGGTATGGAAAAAATTTAAATCTGAGAATGTACAGGCTCAAATTCCAAGTTTTAGGGTCTAAGTGACCAAGGGTCCATGTGGAACCTCTTTCCTTGTATAAGCCAAGTTTCCTTCCCATTAAGTCCTAAATTCCCTTCAGAAACTATTTGGGGTACTCCTCCTTCTGCATTCTTTTAAGAGCAGATTATGCTATCTGAAGAGTGGTCCAGGAGTAGCTATTTTTGGGATCTGTATTTGGAGTTGTGAAGGGCCTTGGACATGTGGGATGCAGTCCACACATATCTACCCTTACCCTTGTCTCCTTGAGATAAGTATGGACTTAAGAATAGTAGGGAGAGGTGGGAGACAACAATTTGCACATTCTCCTTACACTCACAAATGGGAGGATGAATCTATATATGGGATATATTTCTTATAAGAAGAGGCATAAAGCAGTCAAGAAGACAAAAGAGACCCCTCCAAAATGCTATGAGTTACTATGCTATGGTGACCACACATTTACTAACACTGTGGTGATCACAAAGATGTCTCCATGTGAATTGAGTGGGCAGTGGAAAGAGGATAGAGAAGCCCCAGACTTCTCATATTTCATTTTTCACATTAAGATAGTTTATAATTAGTTTTCTGGACTTCATACTATGAAAACAGAGTTACTGATGGTACAGACACAGAGTTTGATATTGTATTAACAGTAATATTAGTGACAATAGATTATTTAGCCCAACCAGATTCTCACGCTAACATTATTTCTGTTTGTGTCATTCCATTTCCTTCTAACTTTCCCAAAAAAGGTCTTGAGGTAATGCAAAGCACTATCTTTAGACTTATCTAGCCAACCCTCAATTAACGAGGGCATCTGAGATCACAGTTGCAATAAGTATTCAATTTAAAAGCATGCTAATAACAGATATCATTTAACTATTTTTCGTATCACAGAGTATTTCAGGATTAGAAGTAATGACTTTTTGAATTTGTGATATAATTCTGTATATTATATTATTGCACTATTTCCAAAAAATCAGTATGGAAAAGTACATGCCCTTTCAAGTGATCCTCTTAGGGACTCAATTTCTTTAACTGTAAAAAATAAAGTATTCTCTAAGGTTCCTTAAAAATCTAAACTTTTATAGCTGTCTATGATTTTATAAACAGTTATGCCTACAGCTATCTAGCAGAGAAAACTGCAGAATGAGAAAAACCTTTAGGTCTTGGCAAATGAAAAAAAGGACCATTCATCAGAAAATTGGGTCAAGCTAGCAAAGAGTGTAGTTGCCTGAGCAACTCAAGGTTAAAAAGAAATTGTTACAGAGTTAAACACAAGCCTTTGCAGGCTAAGAAGAAAGAAAGTAACGAAAAATTCCATATTTTCTATGTTCTGGAGTAGGAATCCTAAAGAAAAACTTTCTATATCTTTGTGAAACAAAGTGAGCCATAAAAATAAACAAAAATACATAAAATACTTGATTATTATTTTTAGCTATAGTAGTTATTTCCAATGGTGTCTTTCCTTTGTTTTTTAACCAAAGTCTGAAAGTTTGAAAACCAGCTCTCCAAAGTAGTTCAGTGGCTACCCATAGCATGCTAATTTTCTTTCCCTCTTTCAGCAGCAGAAAGCCCTGTCTTGTAGCCCTTTCAAGCTGGTACAAGAAAAGACATAAACTAGATGGCTTACAAACAGCAGAAATTTATTTCTTACAGTTCTGCTGAAAAGTTCAAGATCAATTCATTGACAGATTTGGTCTTTGGTGATGCCTACTTCCTGCTTCACAGAGGGTGCCGTGTCTGTGTGTCTTCCTAACGCAGAGGAGAGGAAGTTTTCTATTATAACAGCTATTATAATCCCATTCAGAGGGGCTCTGCTATCTCTCCATGACCTGCCTATTTTCCCTTCTTAAAACCATCTGCATGGGACTTGAGACTTAAACATGATTTCTCAGGGACACAAATATTTAGACCACAACATAATCCTGAAATTCTAGAAGTATGATTTATGTTGAAACTGAGGTTGTTAAGTTCCCAAGTGCTGTTATTGATAATGAAAGTGACGCATTCAACTTTGTCGTGAAACTAAATCACGATACAGCCAACCAAGCTACTTGGTCAAAGCATTGAACCGGAGGCTCCAGACAAACTACGCTGAGAACATGTAGGCTCCAGAAGGAGCGACTCTTCAATCCTTTATCTTTCTGCTAAAAAGGAGGTAAAAAACTTCACAGTTTGCCCTGGAAACAGTTTCATTTCTGAGTTCATATGTTTTGTAATTTATCAAAATGCAAGAAATGGCAGGCCTGGTCTGGAAAAAAAATAGTAACTAAAAACTTGTAAAATCTCAGGTCTTTTTAATCAGCTCTTGAATAAATACAAATGGACTGTATTCCTAACAGTGGTAACATTAAAGCTTGAAAGCACAGGATATAAAAATACATAATTCATGAATTTTCTGCTACTTTTAATTTCAGAAAGTCACAGAAATTCTTGAAAATCGTAACTGTATTTCTGAAAGCTGACTCAATTTTTTTCTATGATAAGATTTTGCAAATCTCTTCTTGTTAGAAAAGTTTGTTTAACACAAAGATATTGAGAAACTGATACCCAATGTTTATCCTTTTTTTATGTTGCCTAAAGTAAAATATTTCACTAGTGAAAAATCACACAAGAATGACATCTGTTTTTGTAGGTCTTTAACATATAGGCATGTTTGGATATAAATAGAAAAAGTTTAAAAGAACACATTCAAACCTCTTAAGAATGTTTATAATTGTAAAATGTGCTGAAAGTGAGGAGTGATAAAAAGGAAATAAAATTTTTACTTAATAGATTTCTACCTGCTTGTAATAGGTAAGATTCACCAAATGTATATGAATTAACATACCAGCAAGTGTCTGGAAACTATTCAACAACTGGAGAGAGATTAAGAAATCAGCAGTTACAAATAAGGTATGTGAAATTTTGAAAAACTGACTCAAGAAATGTATTAACCACTCTACCATTCATCTAAAGTTATGCTTCTCAGTTTTAGAAGACTTCTGTTTTGCTAATGTTATAGATTTGCAGGTTTTATTTTCATCAAAATTTAAAGAAGAGGAAAAAATCTTCCAAAGACTGACATGAGTTAAAGCACGGGTCCTTTACTCATATACGTTTGTGTGTGTATGTGTGCATTTAGAAACTCATACACACATTTTTGTGAATCGCCACCATATTTTGCACTGTTACAAAGGCAAAAATTTACACGAATTAATTTAGAACAGCTTTTTTAAACGAAGAATTATTAATGAATTGGGTAGCACTCAGGACAGGAAAAAGTTTGGAGAGCTACACAGAAAGAGCTAGACCCAGCAGAACTAGCAAAGCACTGTTATAGGCCAAACATGGAAACAAAGTAAAAAAATAAATCACCTTTTCACCTACAGCTGGGTAGCTGCTTTATCTGGGCGTGACCTGATCAATTTTCTGCTTGTGGCTGGCCGATGTTTAGCTGTTTTACAAAGTATACTCTGTGCTAAGATTTTTTCATTTATTTTTTTTCTTTTGCTTTGTCCTCATTACCAGGAATTGAACCCAGGGCCTTGTACTTTCTAGACAAGAACTATACTGCAGAGCATCCCAACCCATTCTATTCTATTCTAATTTTATGTATTCTATTGTGTTTTATTTGTTCATTTTCAAAAAATATTTTGAGACAAGGTCTCACTATATTACCCGAGCTGGTCTTCCTCATGCCTCAACTTCTTGAGTTTTCATACTAAGTGAGCTTGCAGTGTCTTACGTAAGAACTCAAGGCATGGAGTGGAGACAATCTCAGACCAGCCTCCTACTTACTTAAAACCACTGATCCAGTAGCAGTGTGACGGTTAATAAAAACAACACGACCCAGAGTTAGAAAAACAGTTGAGGTTCAGTTACTGATTCATTGGGTGACTGTTGCCACTTTAGACATTCAGGTCCCTCATCATCTTTTTAAAAAAATGTACAATTTATAAAAATAAGAAAGTGACATCTCTCCTGGTAGGCACACATCGCCACTGTGGACAGACTCTTTGTTAAGCAGCTTACTGAGCAGTGCTGAAGATTGGTGTCCTCTCCTTGTTCTCATTATATGCTGCCTCTGCTTCTTCCACGTACCCCACGATGCCATGATGGGAGATATCAGGGCCAGTCTTTTGTATCTCTTTGCTTCCCCTCCTGTGTTCATTCTCCCCTGAGGTATGAGAGAAATCCCACACTGTGGCCCTCATGTGTTCTGCTATCTGAGGGAGTCCAAACTAAACTGATTGTCGTAGTTACATAATCTTCCTAAAAAAAACGTATCTAACCACATCTAACCTTTAGTACAGTTACCCAAGTCTATCCTATGTCTGGCAAAGAGCTTCATTATTACATAGCTTCAGTCCTCCTTTCTGTCTCCTCTCCTGCCTTCTGCCTTATTCTACTGGCAATGCTTGCCCCATCCTCCACAGGAAAACTCTTTTAGACATAGGAATATGACATGGACCCATAAAGTGGGTTCATGAGGCCTGTATTCTCCCAGCAAAAATCCCAGAGTCCAGAGGTATTTCAGAATTCATAGTTTTCTTAGTTTCTCTACAGGCATCCACATGCTTGTATTGTATATTACACAATACTCAGGAAGGTTAAGCCATCAACTAATCATTAAATACACAATATCTCTCCAGGAAGCCTAGAATATTCACATCAAGTGTGATAAGCCTGTAATGACCACAGTGAGTTCAGGTCTGGTTTTCCACCAATCCAGAAAGTTTCCCTCAGCCCTTCTATCAATGTTTCTCTACCTGCTCTGTGGTCCTAAAAAACTGACCCCAGATCCCATTGCCTGTGGGTTTCTTTTGGGATACAGGCAGCGGGGAGTCAATCAAGTTCTCCAGGAAGTTTGAAGAATCTTCTTTGCCTGAAAGACTTTGACACTGACTTTTGCTCTTAGGCAGTCATATTCCTTCTGTGTTCCAAGAACTGATCCTTTCTCTCGTTTTCTATAAGTCAAAGCAGCACTGTTGCTTCTAGTGCTAGGGTTTGGTCCTACAGTCACACTGCCATCCCTCTGGCAGCACTATCCCCTGTGGTTTCTCTGCATGGCACCCCACCTTTTAATTAGTCTCTTTATTAAATCCTGTTTCAAGTGATCACAGTTAGGGAACGCCAACTGTTTCCTGATGAGTCACTGAGAAATGCAGCACACCAGTGAGTTCAGACTAAAGCAGTTCTGGTTTTCTTGTCCAATAAGTAAAGCTCTCAGTGTTCGGAACTTTCAGATTTCAGAATGTTAAAGTATAGTGAATCCATATAATGTACAGTATTGTTTCTTCATTTTAACACAAACTGTTCTAACTACCTGAACTGTCCTTCCTCTCCTCATCCACCTGGATAACTTCAGTTTAGCATGTAAATATCATCTGTTCAGCTAACTTCAAGGAGGAATTATACTGACTAGCTCGCTATACACAACCCACTACCCGAATCTTGCACAAGTGTAAGGTCTCTGGAACAGCCTTGGAAAACCGTGTGATAATGCAACCAGAAGGATAAAGCACACCCAGGTAAGTGATGGTATTGCCACATACCTTAAAGACACATTGAGTGAAAGATTTAAAATATCTTAAAGTTGCTGTATGATTCATGAAGACAGTGGGTAAGTGCAATCACAAGTGACTAATATTCAGCAACTTTTAAACTTCTTTTGATTACCACCTAATACCAAAGATTAACAATGGGAAAATATTTTTGAAATATGCAAAATACTTGGGCATTTTCTAAATTATTCTAGTCTACAGAACTTTTTGAAAATACTGAATATATCTCAGGAATGAACGATGCCATGTACCTTGTGGAAGACACCAAACAATGTTTACTGACTAAGACTTCCGAATGTTGCCAAGGAATCAGAATGCTAACTAAAATTCTAAACATAGACTAGTTTTGTTTTGGTGTTTCGCTGCCAATTACATTTTTTTCTTATTTTTTCTTCACATTTTTATGATTTGTTCTCCTGAGCAGGGGCAGAAATTCCTGTTCTGAAGCTGGGTGACATCTGGCTGGAACTGTAGGATGTGTGCAGAGATAGAAACCAGAGCATCTGGCAACCTGAAAGTTGGGACTGTCTTCACCAATTTTGAATATTTAGTCACCTTATCTAAGATTACATTAAACTCACATTTTTAATCTCTCTGATGGCAGTTTTTATTGTGTAACTTTAAAAGAATTTTTGTGTTGTTTAATGATCTGAGTTAATTTTAAACAAGGATTTATGAAATGTGAGCTGCTGTCAGGAAAATGAGGATCAATTGTTGCTTCCTTAGGGGAAACAGCCATGCTTTTAATAATAGATACTAATAAGGAGTCTATATTTCTTCTAAACTTAAAAAAAAGTAAATCAAAATATGGGTTGAGTAGGGGTTTTTTGGTGCACATGAAAATAAATTGTATATGACCTCAGTAAGAAAAAACTTGTCCCTAACTAGCCTATTGCTTGAAGCAAGCAGATGTTCATTTCAATGTTCTTAGAAAAAGATATTAATTCTACAATATCATATCATCTATGAGTAATATTCACTTGCATGTGATAGAGATCTAAAATAGTAATGGCTTAAATAAGATATATTTATCTGTCCAATGAAAGTACAGAAGTGGACAAAGCAGAGCTGGCCTGGCTGCATGATGGTAAAGAATCAAGACCCTTTTCTTCTGCACCTTACTGAAATTTCTACAATTCATATAATATCTAGACAATTGGAAGAGAAAAAGAGAAGAAATTGCATTTCCCTTTCCTTTAAGAACAGATGCAGAAAATTGTACACACTACTGCCCCTGATAGCCCACTAAACCATATAATTGAGCAGAAGCATTTATCTATATGTAAGGTTGGGCAGTGCAGTTCTTATACAAGAAAACTACTGTATGTACCAGCTGTAAAACAGAAGGTTTCTTACAAAAGCAGATTTTGGGAGAAGTGAGCACTTTCTTTTAAACTGTATTAAATAATTATCAATCTCTTTGGTAAACTTTTATGCTGAATTTCCACAGCCTTGTCCCTGTCTTCTTAAGACTTTGTTGGTCTCTACCTCTTCCTCCTCCTCTTCTACCTCCTTCTCTTTCTCTTCTTTCTATACTTTGGAGTGAAAGGGAATTACAAAAAGAATCAGTCCATTCCTTTTTCAGTTGATTACTTTCTCCCTAAAGAATTGGACCTGCTATGCCACAATAGTTTGTGGGTAGCTACAGTCAGAGCCAACTGGACCCTAAATATGAGGCCAGAAAACAGGATCTAGCCAGGAATCTGGAAAAATGAAAAGGTGGAGTAGGCTCTGTACACATGTATTGCCATAATGTCTAGAGGGAGCTAGTTCTACATTTTCAAATCAAAATTCTTGATTTCTCTCCTAAATTCCATCTCCAAATGTAATACCACCCACTCAGGTTTTTAAGCCAAAATTGTAATCTTTGAGACTTTTCTCCACACTCTTCATATCCAGTCAGGACCAGTTCCATGATTTGAAGATCCCAGTATAGAAAAATGAAAATGTAAGACCTTAGTTACAAAATTATGAGACAAAAAAAGAGGAAAGGTTTGTTTCAACTCACTTCATAGAATTTTCAGTCCGTAATCAACTGGTTGCAAACCAGGATGGCACAGTAGATGGGCATTACAGAGAAGTAACAGATCATGCAGGCAGAAGGCAGCAAGGCAGCAAGCAGTGAAGCAGCAAAGCAGCAAGTGATCATGGCAGGCCTCTTTCTGCCTCTTCTGCTCCATCCAGGCTACCAGTCGTTATTGGGGGTAGCACTCACTCTCAGAGTGGGGCACCCTTAGTTCTAGCATCACTCTATGACTCAATCACAGCATCACTCCTTATTCCCAGCAGCACACACTTGAGATCCAGCCACTTCTGAGAAGCCCCACCTATGCCCACATGAGACTTTGGGGAGACATCTAGATACAACCCACAACACCATCCATGAAAGAGAGAATGCAGTGGCAAAAACACAGTGATGCTCATCCTTTTTGTACTACCCAGTCCTCAGAGTGATGTCGTATCTGAGGTATCCTATGGAAAACTTGCTTGATTTCTCACAAGAAGTCAATTTGCAGGACTTTGGGAACTGTTCTATGCATGTTTCCCAAGATCCTGTAATTAATAAGTATCCTTTACTTGCCCAGCCGGCTTTGCTACACCCCAAACTCCTGTCTCATTTCCCCTTGAGAGACACATATCTCATAATGCTTTATGGGGTGCTGAGAGAGTGATCTTCATCTTCTGTAGTTTGTTCTGATTAGAATGAGCCACAGACTCTACCTACTGGGAACTATATGCTTCCAACTACCTTACAGTGTTGGGACTCACTGACTTGGTTGGCTGGATTGAAGAAAAAAAAAACCTGTCAGAATACAGTGAGAAAACAGTGAGTATTGAGCTGTTTAGTGAAAGAAAACAAAATGACTTTACTATTCTGCTGGAGATGCAAAGCCAAATTTAAGGAGCAGGTCAGATTTCCATGCTTCTTGTAGAGGATAAGCTATGGCAAAAAGAGAGGTTAGACAGTTATCAAGAGCCTCAGAGCCATAACCTTAGCAACATTACCAATGGGCTGGGGATTTAGCTCAGTGGTGTAAGTGCCTGGTAGGTAAGCACGAGGTCATGAGTTCAATTCTTGGTACAAAACAAAAAAGATTACCCGTGTAATGTATCTAATTAAAAATGGAAGCCTCATCACAGCTGCCTATTTAAGCTGTCATGAATTAACATCATTAGTCATTACTCTTTTTACAGTAATAACTCACCTCACAAATGCTTGTGTTCAAGAATAGTTCAGTTTGCATATAGAAGCATTCGGCAAAATTTTTCTTCCATCCTTGAACACTACATCAGGTGATGAACATGACCACAGTCATCTACCCAACATGAACATGGACACAACCATCTTTCCCACATGAACCTAAGTGCAGCCATCTTCTCTAGGATTGTAGAAAAATTAAGTTTGTGAGCCAAGGAACCACTGTGTCTGCATCCAGAGAGCAATACTGGAGTCTTCCTTTTTGAACAGGAGCCTCAGGTTTTCCAGATGCTCTCAGAAAAAGCTTTCTTAGTACTGTGAAAGTTCTAATGACCATTTCCTATGTAGAATTTTTATAGTTTGTCAATACCTTGAAAAAAGGACCACAATAACTCCTTGGGAAGTGAAAATAAATCTACAGTCTTGAGGGGCATTAGGGCTGTACTTCTTGCCTCCATATACACCTTTTGTTTTCCTTTACACATGTGTCTTTGAGACTCCTTACAATGCCTGGAAGTGACCTGCTTGAGAAGATAGATTATCTCTTAGAGTTTTAGAAGTTCCTGCTTGTGTTTTATAGATGATTGCTTATTAATCAGCAAGCTTCTTATTTTGACGTTGTTGCATGGGGGTTTAGCACTAGAAAAGCAAGTGTATGAATCACTAGGTTCTTGCCTTTTCCTAATATCCACACCTAAGTATGTGTTGATAAGTAAGAGCTATTTGCTCTGCATTTTGAGCAGACGTTCCTGGGGAAAGAGGTTTAGCTTCAATGACCTGTTATGAACTGACAACTGCATAACCTGCCTTTCAATGTCTTCAATAAAGCTACTGCCATCAGTGAATCACACCTCTCCAGGGTCTGGGAGGGGCAGATCACAGATGTCTTACCTGAAAGCACTGCTCTGAGACATTATTTGTTCATGAGAGTGGCTATCTTCGGTGCTGTATGCATCAAAGAGGCAGCATTAAGTGTATTGCTACCACTTTTTCTATTTTGTTTGTTTTGTTTTTAAATAAAATTTTTTAAAAAGAGTATTGAAAGTTATTATAATAGCACCAGAGGTGTCTAAGACCACGACTTGATACTTGGCAAGCCATTGTGTTGTTAAGCACAAGTAACTGTTAGTCTTAAGAGATGCTCTGACTTGATGAGGAGTCAGGACTTACAGTTTCAGTCCTAAAATTAGTTTTGCAGCTTCCTTTGTTAGAATACCTGTAGTTGCTAATGCCCTCAGGCAGTGTGGTCATCCAGCAGCCACTCCACCTAACTTTTTGAAAAGTTAACCCTGGCAAAGTCCCTATCCTAGCCTTTAGGTCAAGATACCCAAAGCAATTCCTCTCTTTTCTGAAAGACAGCAGGACAAAGATTTCCTCAAACCACATATGTCATTATACCATGCGGCAGGATCTATAAGATGGCTAATTAGGTCATGGAAACCTGGCATAGTCTTCACAGGTAAAAACCTGTTTTAAACTTTGCCAGAATTTGAGAATGTCCTCTAGATTTTGTTAGCAAATCTTTCTAGCAAGAGAGTACAACCCTGAATGACAATTAGAAATATCTACTTAAACATTTGGCCTCCAAAGTGACATATCAGAGCAGAAGTAAAAAATCTCTTACTGAAGATTCCCTCAGCCACAACTATAGCTATAGATCTAGAAGATGATTTTCCACAGAAGTAAATCAAAATAAAATTAAATAATTGAATTGGCTTATTCACCATATCCAAGATAAGGCAGAGTTCCCCACAGGAAATGATGATGTCTATGCGCAAGGGTAGTGTAGGTTCCCTTGAACCTCTCAGAGCAGGAAAGAAGGGTTTTGTCTGGCCTAGCCACTCGCTGGGATCAGGGATGCTTAACTCTCCAGTTCCATGTATAAGGCACATTGGCTGCTTCGCACCTGAACTAAGGCCCAGCTGGTTTGGTACAGTCATGTGTCCAGTGTCCAGACTTCATGCACTTAGAAAAGAAAACATAGTTGTCCTTGGGTTGTCCCTTAGATGCCTTAGATGAGATTACGAATTTCTAATTGCAACTGCTATAATTTTATCCTTTATCTTTTGATTCTCCTCCAGATCCTGATTGTTGAATATAGAAAAGGCCCTGTTTAGCAGTTGGGTAATAGGTGTCTGGGGTGTCACCTGAAGTTCTTCATTAAGCAGATGGGACAGACCCATATCTTCCTAAGACACAGGTGAGGGTCCAAGAATAGGATTATTAGAGACATCACTCTCTTCCATGAAGGACATTGTAAATACCAAAATTTCTGGGCTTTTCCTGAGATAAAAGGTCACAACATCGTGAGCATATGGGTTTTCACTCCATATTCTATGTTTTAAGCAGAAATAGTTTAACTGAAAAATAGTCTCGTAATTTAAACTACCATCCCACACCATTTGTCCCTCTGGCCTGCTAATGTCTAACTATCTGCCTAAAACATCACTCCTTTTTCTTTTAATATTCAAATTTTAGCTTAAAGGTGATCTCCTCAGTGAACATCCTCCATAATCACATAAAGAAGCTCTCTATGTAACCCTCAATGCCCTCTCATATTACCCTATCTTAGTAACCCTTATCACCACCAGAAATTATCTTGTTTGGAGTGGAGAATGTATCTTAGTGGCATAGCACTTGCCTAGCATACAAGGAGTGATCAAAATATATGGTAAAGGTTCACAGTTTTTAAAAACTATATTACTGTGAAGGACACACTGTCATGAATTCCCCATTGAAATGTTATCAGCCACTTGGTTCTTACACACAGGTTCCTTTGCTTATCACTGACCAAATCAAAGAGCAGCATTGTCAAGTTGTCAGTGAGTTCACTGAAAGCTTGCTCTGTGGTGACAAAAGTACCCATTTGCCTCAAATCATCATCTCACTTTGTACAGGTGTGTTGGGGTCTTTTATTACAAGGCACAGTATATTAGGGAATACAACAAAATGTTAGACGTGTTCATGTCTCCCTGGACCTGGGCCTTTGCCTTCCATGTTTAAGGAACTGTAACTGGACTTGACCTCCTGGTACCAGCATCTGCACATTCAGTCCATTTCTCTGGGCTGAGGAGAGGTGAGCATAAACATTTATGCACCAGGCCTGAGGAAATTTGGAGAAGCTCTTGGCCTCTAAAGGAAACAACTAAATTTTAGAGTTCCATTTTGCACTGCCAGTTAGAAAAATATCCACCCTCACTTCTAACACTTTTCCACCATTCTGGTTAATTTGTGAAGAAGTTCTGGAAATTCTCTTTTGTGATAAAATAAATACAGTCCTGCACTAAGTGTCATCGAACAGAAAGTCAGGCTCATGTGGAGCCATGTGACTTCTGCCTTTTTTCCACAGTGAAGAGAACCGTGAAAGGCAGACATTTGAATCAATTCAAGTCGTCAAGGTAGCCACAATAGCACAGCTAAAGATACTCATGAAAGAGGACTTTCAGAACTGTTTCTGAAAGTGGTAAGAATGATGGGATAAAATTAAAAGAAAAAAAAGAACAATGAGATAAGTGTGTTTGAAATGAAGGAGATCAAAGTTAATGCGTCTTTTTTTCTGTAATGAACATTTAATTTAAATACTAACTGCATTTTTAATAATATTTTGTAATCAACATCTTGACTTGATTCTCTAGCACTGCAATAATAAAGAAAGAAGAAAAAAAGGAAGGGAGGAAGGGGAAGGACAGCAAGAAAGAAGAACAATAAATTGCTCTTTTACTGTTGTTATAGCTTATTTTCTCTTTCCCATCACCATCGCTATTAGAGTATAGTCTTTATAAGAATAAATAATTTATTGTCTGCCTGGTACATAACAGTGCTCAATAAATATCTGTCAAGGGAATAAATATAAATGCTTTAAGCTTCTGTTCCTGGTTGACAGGAATTGGCTATGGTAGCAGGGTTCACTCAGAGTACTTGGGGTCACCCGCTCTTGGGCCATAGTTGCAGAAAATGGATGGCTTAGATACCACCATCACTGCCAGCCTGTGCTGGGTCCTCTTCATTAGATACATCATCTACTTTAAACCAAAGGCTACTTTACTCTAACTTTAAGAACAAGCTTTGAGAATTAAGAAAGAACTAGTAGCTTGCTAAGTAAAGACCTGGGCTCTTGGAGTTAACCACCTCAAAAGTGCTGAGTCTGTTCAAGAATTCTTCCTTGAAGAAATGATACCATGGGATATGGGTACAGGATGGGTTCCTAAGATTCTTGTATACAAGGAGCAAAGTTATATACACAATGGGAAAAAAAGAGCTGCTATATTTAGTGAAGCTAGTTGGGGAAGTTGCACTCAGAGCAAGCAGGTTTGTGGCACGAACAAGGAGAGAAGTGGTTCTGGGACAGGGAGGAGAAAAGGAATGAATATAAGTTAGGCTTTTTGGATTTGAAAGAATGTGTGCCCACCTAAAGGACTTCTCATTTGCTTTCTCTGAATATGTTTGATAAAATGACTGACAGGATACCGAGTCTACTCAGCGGTATCCAATGCCCATGACCTTCCTCGCACTTCACTCCATTAAAATCACATGCATGCAATGCAGTCCATATGCATTATCAGTTAATGAATTTTGAGTGAGGAAGGTTCATTATAGGCCAAGCCACTGTATAACACCCATGTACTCTAGCATGGGGTTTTGGGAATTCTCTGGATCTTTATTATTCTTATATCTGCCTCTCAGTACAATGGAGAGAGGGCTGGGTCTGGGATGCTACCCACATTCAAATGAACAGAGTAAGAGTGGTTTCATGACCTTATTTGTGCTATATATATTATAAATACAGCTGGTAAAGAATTTCCAGCTCACAATGAGGACAAGGAGTTTGTGGAGCATCTGTAGAAGTGATTACGATGTGTGAACCATTGCTTTGGTCCTACCGCAATCTTCCACCAATGCTTCAGGTGCTTCTGACTCAGTGCCCAACATTCAGTCAGACAATTATTATGGCTCAGAGCTTGGCTGAAGATGAGGTGGAATGAAAAACAAATCTCAACAGCACAAGATCTAATTTGAAAGATTTCAAAAATTCTTAACTTGAAAATTGAAACGTTCTGGGGAAAAAGGGCAAATGTGCTTGTTATGCACTGTCCTTCACTGACATTAAGGTTTACTTTGCATAGATCTATTTGTCTGCTTTATTTATTTTTCTAAATGCAGTACATTTTGATACAGAGCTTTTCATTTTATAAATATACTCTGAATTGCCAAAACATGGGCTTTGTGTATTCCTAAGGAGACCAGGAAATAGAGAAACTATAGGTAGATAAGGGCAGAGGCTGAGCAAACTGGGATCATCCTTAGGAAACTGGAGCACAAGAAAAAAAGGCCTAATTTAAGCAGAACGGACAAACGACTAATAAAATCTGCTTCCCTGACAACAAGAAACCTAGCAACAGCGGCAACTGCAATGCATACCTTCATTTTCATGTGTGAACCATGATTGCCTGCATGTAAGGGCCTCGATGTAGGAGCTCCGCGGTGTCCCCCTTCGAACTCCTCTCAGCTACTGTTTGAAGGCTTCATTCTTCACCGTCTATAAAACAAGGACTTGGTTACACTAAGACATGCGATTAAAACGTCTATACAGGGTGTGTGAATGCACACACACCTCGGCGGGCTGAATGACCTGGAACTCCCACCCCCACCGCACCGGGACCCAGGACAGCCAGCTCTGGGCACACCTGTGCACACATGCCTTTGGAGGGCAGCGTAATCAGCCAGGCCAGCAACATGGAGGTGTCTGAGGAGGCAGCGAGGAGCCAGCAACTGGAGTTTGGAGAACCTACTGAAAGAAGACCAGTCCCAGACCCACTTCCAGAGCCTCAGATTAGCTCCATACCCACTATACTTCTGCATCAACACTATCACAGAACTGTAAATACCAGAGGTATTTTACTACCTTTATTCACCATTGCTTGTCTGATTTACTGTCCATTTCCTGTTTGGTTGCATATCGTTTTTGTTTTGTATTTTGTGGTTTTTTTTGTCTGGAGGCTTATTTGCTCCTCTGTTTCTCTGGTCTCCTTTATTTTTTCTTTCTTTCTTTTCTTTTTCATTCTCCTCTTTATTCCTTCTTTTGTTCACTGTTTAGGTTTCTTACCTTTCTTTTTCATTTTTTTCCTATGGATCCTCTTTCTCTCTTTCCTCAACTTCTCCTTGAATCTAAACTGAAATTTCTTTTCTCATGCTCTAAAAGTTAAAACTCAAAGTTAGATGCAAGCATAGTCATAATTCCACTGAAGGCTCTAAGGAAGAGGTCCTTCTTGCCTCTTCAGCTTTTGGTGACACAGAATTCCTTGGTTTAGAGCATCTTGACTCCAACTGATATATGGGAACAAAATTCCCAAACTACTAAATGTCTGGTATGAGTTTGTGTTCTCTAAAATTGAAGACTGAATTTTAGGAACAACAGAGGTTAAAGAGCAGAATATATTTGAGAGAAAGAAAGCTTCTGTCTGAGAGAGACAGAAGGGGTCCTGAGTTGGTTGCCAAGGACTGTCTTTTCCAGGGACTTTTATAGAGCAAAACCATATAGTGAGGCAGGTCTAAGGTGGGGAAAAATGGGAACTGGCAAGGTGGGCATGAAGTGGGACAGAACTGCGGTTAACCAATAAGAATAATTGCTCAGGTAAAATTGATTAAATCAAGGACAAATGAGGAAGTGAATCCTGTAGCAAGCGGCCATGCATAAAGAGCAGTGATTCTTCCAGTAGGTGGTTGGAATGGTGACTCCTGGCTTCCTCAAGGTGATCCATACCTATGTAGAATATCAGTTCCTAATTTTTATCTATGGGGTGTGGCTGTACTTGTTTTGTCTTTTGTCTTGAGATCTGACCTACAGCAGAGGTGTCTGTCTCCTCCACAGTTACAAGGTATCTGGTCTTCTGCACTGGCTGTTTTGAGGGCCCAGCCCTGTTTGACTCCCTATAATATTTTGATCTAACTTAATTGTCTGTAACACAATCTTTGCCTCTGTCTTCACATTTTCTTTTGTTATGTGTCTCTGTGTCCTTTCTTGTTTTAAAAAGGACACTAGCCATTGGATGATTGCATATCAAAATTCTTAATTACATCTGCAAAATATATTTCCAACATAAAGTCACATTTATGGCTTCCTGAAGGAAGTTAGGACTTGAAGATATAATTTTAAGGTCATAATTCAACTTCTTACTTGGCTAATTAAAGATTTCTATCATGTTTTCTTTTACTGAGACAGGGTCTCTCATAGATTCAACTCATGATTTGGGACTCTGTATTAGAACCAGTATTGAATACTATATGCCATGAAATATTGCATAGATATTTTAGGTAATCAGAAAGGATTTTTACATTCCCCTCAGACATCAGAGATGTGTCAGTTTGGATTTGAACAATAATTAACTGTTTCCAGGGTACAGAATTAGGAATTTACCTGATCTCTAAGTTACTAATGCATCCTTTGTTGTACCTTGAGTAGCTAAATGGGTGACATCACTTGGCGTTGTGGCAAAATTACCTGGATTTCTAAGTCAGGTTTTTGAAAATGTAATAGCTGGAAAGAGAAATGACCTTTGAATTGGAATTAAATTTTAAGGCTTTAGTAACAAACCATTCCACAATACTGTAGGGGAACCATTTGGAGAAATGAGGTTTGTTGGAACAAGTTGCTATAGGAGAAATTTAAAACAAAGTATTATAAGAGAAACTTAGAACTTTCTGTGAAAAAACTTGAGATGTCTTCTCCACTCTTTGTTCCTAAAGAAGTTATTCAAGGGAAGGTAGAGTACTCAGAGAACTGATCAGAGCTGCAGGTGAAGGAACCAGTTTAGCTATGCAGAGCTGGAAATGCAGGAAGTTCAGACACCTGACTTTAGATTTCTACCAAAGTCTGTAGATCAAGGGTGATTGGATTCCTCAGTTTGGGTGATAATGCACAACAAACAATGCTCTGCAACCTGGAACAAAAGCCATGAGCACTAAACCATGACTCCCTTTTTAGGAAACCAAGATTAAATAGGAGATAACAGTAGCATTTTGTGTATTTACTCCTGACATTTAAAAACTTTTTGTAAAGGGGCTGGGGATATAGCTCAGTGGCACAAGTGCCTGCCTGGCAAGTGTGAGGTCACGAGTTCAACCCACAGTACCAAAAAAAAAAAAAAAAGTGAAATATATAAATATCTGGAAATTGAGCGATATACTCTTGAGCAAAAGAACAGATCCAGAAAGAAGTTGAAAGGAAATTTAGAAATTTCTTGAAACATGTGAAAACCAAAGAATATATTGAAATTCATGGAACAGGCAAAAGCAGTACTGAGAAAAATTTATTACAATCAGTTACATCAGGAATACATAATACATCAGGAAAAGAGGCTACCACCCTCCACTCCATCCTATGGGAGAAGGTGATATCCCAGACCTCACATAAGCAGATTGTAACACGTGGAAAAAGGCTACAGTGTCCTGGCTCAGAGCCAGTACCACCTCGGAGGAGCAGTTGCTGCTTTCCAGGACCACTGTGGAGGAAGAGGTGAAAAGATAGAAAAAGACTCTAATGCTTCTGAAAGGAATGTGGAGATCTGAAAGACTGAGCAGTTCATCAAGAGTTTGGCAGTGTTACAGGCAGCTGAGTGAGTTAGAAATATTATAGACAGTCAGACAGGGCTGGGCCCTCAAAAGAGCCAGAGCAGAAGTTCTGATACCTTGCAGCCTTGGAAGAGACAATCACCTCCTGCTGTGGGTCGGATCTCAAGACAAAAGGCAAAGCAAATACAACCACATCCTAAGGATCCACAGTCCAAATACTTCTACATCACCCTGAGAAAGTCAGGAGCCAGCATCCTCCACTCCTACAGTAGAGTCACTGCTGTTAAGCATTCCCACTCACTGCGTGACTCACTCCCCCATTTGCTCCTAATTTAATCAATTTTACCTGAGCAATTAATCTTACGGGTTGACCAAAGTTCTGTCCCGCCTTATGCCACCTTGTGAATTGCCGTTTTTCCTCACTGGGGACCCACCTAACCTCATGGTTTTACTCTATAAAAGTCCCTAGAAAAGACAGAGCTTTTGGCACCCCACTTAGGACCCCTTCTGTCTCTCTCAGACAGAAACCTTCTTTCTTTCAATAAATGTATTCCATTCTTAACTTTCATTGTTCCTAAAATTCATTCTTCAATTTTAGAGAACACAAACTTTTACTGGACATTTCATTCCCCTATATCAGCAGCACATACATCTTAGCACTCTGGGAGGCTGAGGCTCCTGCAGGAGGATTGAAAATTGGAGCCCAAGCTGGGCATATAGCTCAGCAGCAGAGCCTCTGCCTAGCAAGCATGAGGTCATGAGTTTGATTCTCAGTACAAAAAAAAAAGAAAAAAAAGAAAAAGAAAAAAATTGGAGCTCAGCTGGACAATTTAATGACTTAAGGAGAGCCTATCTCAAAAGAAAATAATGGACTGAATATGTAGCTGTACAGTCAGTACTTACAGAGAAACAGATTTAATGCAAGATATATAAATATCTAAGGATTTACAAGATAAGCTGGAAAGCTGAAGTGTCTGTGCTGGAGGCTGGAAGCAATCATCAGACGGGTTGGTCCTGAAGAGGAAGGCATTTAATCAGTGATATGTTTGCTCCCTGCAGGGACTGCCAACACTGACCAGAAATCAGTGCTACAACTACAATAGGTCAATATAAGGGGAGGGATAATTTTCTTCACTATAAGCAAATATGCGCCAGTTGGGAGAAACAAGGCTTTGACTCTGTCTCTTTCAAAATCTTTGTTAATATTTGAAACACGTCAAAAATCTCAGTGTTGACTTGCTGACCTGATATTCTAGTTTGTTATTTAATGTACCCACTTTATTTGCCAACCTGAACACAATTGTTCTCCCTTCAAGTGACAGAATGAATCTGTCGAGCTGGTTGAATATGTCATATGACTGATCAAGTTTTGAAATCCAGTCTATAGCAATGAAATGTGTATCCAGTTGTGACTGATTTTCTAGGAGAAATTTCTGGAGTGATTCTCATAACTAAAAACTCTGGCCATCTCACTTTTGAATATAAGAGAAGACATGTATGCTATGCATCTATCTCACAGAGTTAAGCAAACAGATGTGAGTTAGGGACATATAATTTAATATTAATAATTTTAATCACATACTGGGACATTTTCTGGCTAGATAGAATTTTTTATGGAGCGCATCATGCGTAGACTCATATTCAGAAAAGATCTCTTTAAAGATGTTGTCTTCCTATTTTTTCAGGATTTTTAGTAAAAATGGATATTGGATTTTGTCAAATGCTTTTTTTTTGCATCCATTAAGAAATTCATGTGATTTTTTTCCCTTGCTTCTCTTCACGTGGTGTATTATACTTATTAATTTGCATGTGATCAACCCTCCCTGCATCTCTGGAATGAATCCTACTTGGTCATGATATATTATCCTTTCTATGATTGGCTGCATTCTATTCACCAGAGACTTACTGAGGACTATTGCATCTATGTGCATTAAAGAGATGGGCATTTAGGTCTCTTTTTTGAGTGGGAAATGCTTGCTTCCAAGAATTATTTTGGGAGTATCACTTCTTTCTTGATTTCATTAAAATGTTTGAGAGTTACTGGCATTAAGTCTTCTCTAAAAGTCCTGCAGAATTTGAAAGTATATCTGTCAGGACCTGGACTTTTCCTAGTTGGTGATTTTTATTATTTCTTCAATTTTATTGACTGATACTGCATTATTCAGTATTTTCCTACCATTGTGGTTTAGCCTGGGTAATTCATACCTACAGAAATCTACTCATTTCTTCTGAGTTTTTCATTGTATTAGAATGCAGATTCTCTAAGTAGTTACCAACAATCTTCTGGGTTTGGGCAAGATCCACTGTGATTTTGTCTTTTTAATTTAATTGCATGGATTTATGTGTTCTCTTATTTTAGTAAGATTGGCTAAGAGACATCTACCTTTTATTCTTTCAAAGAACCAACTCTATTATTCATCAATTCTTTGATTGTGGAATTAATGAAATTGAAACTAAAGACACAATATAAAGAATCAATGAATTGTAAAGTTGTTTCTTTGAAAGAGTAAATAAAATAGACAAAGAAAACACCTAAAACCTAAAAGAAACAATTACATACTATGCTTAACCCTAAAGAAGAAATTGATAATTATGATGCAATCATTAAAGCAATTCAGAGTTGACTTGTAGTTTTTTTTTTTTTTGGTACTGGGGATCAAACTCATGACCTCACGCTTACCAGGCGCTGATGCCACTGAGCTAAATCCCCGGCCCCAAGAGTTGACTTGTAGGTAATATATACTAGCTGTGACTGCTAAATCTCTACTACTAGTAGAAAAGCATTTAACAGTAACTTTACAGTCAACTATCAAACAATTAAAAAGATTTATGGTTACACTATTAAAGATATTAAAGTGTTTGACAGTAGGGGAATGCAAGAGAAAATTTTTGGAACCTTGAACTATATGGTATGAGGAAAAAGAATTGGTACAAAGGATTATTGGGGAGTGGTGTTTTGTTTTGTTTTGTTTTGTTTTTGTTTTTGTTTTTTGTTTCATGCTGGCAATTGAACCTAGCACCTTACACATGCCACTCAAGTGCTCTATTGATACAGGAAAATAAAACTTCCTACCTGCTATGTCTGTTGCGAGTTGGTGTTCTCTAAGATTGAAGAATGAATTTTAGGAACAATGGAAGTTAAGAACAGAATATATTTATTGAGAGAAGGAAAGTTTTTGTCTGAGAGAGAGACAGAAAGGGTCCCAAGCAGGTTGCCAGGGGCAATGTCTTTTCTAGGGACTTCTAGAGAGTAAAATCATGGGATGAGAGGAATTCAAGGTGGAGAAACTGGGAACTCACAAGGCAGTTGGGCATAAGGTGGGACAGAACTATGGTTAGCCAATAAGATTAATAGTTCAGGTAAAATTGATTAAACTGGGGACAAATGGGGAAGCAAGTCCCATAGAAAGTGGGCATGCTTAGAGAGCCATGACTTTTCCCAAGGGGGTTGGGATGGCAACTCCTGACTTCTTCAGGGTGATAGGGAACTATTTAGAATATCAGCCTCTAGGATATGGGTGCATTTGTTTTATTGTTTGTCTTGAAGTCTGGTCCACAGCAGGAGGTGTCTGTCTCCCACAATTGCATGACATCCTGTCTTCTGCACTGGCTTCTTCCAGGGCCTAGCACTGTCTGACTGCCTATAATATTTTTATGTAACTTATTTGCCTATAACATCTTCACCAGTGGTAAAGGGTAAATTTGATTAGGTGCTAAGATTGATGCTCTCAGTACAGACACATTTGATAAAGTGGTGGCCTTTGATATTTGATTCTCTTCTTCATGTTTATGATTTTTTTCTTCCAAAAAGCTTGTCTTTTAATGCAGGGTATTTGATCTCCATGTAACAAAGCAGTTTTGAAAGTTTCATGGATTCACTGATTAGCTGGTTGCCACAATATTATGCAAGGCAGGCTTAAAGAATGTGAATCACCTGTTGTAATGAACCTATTATTTGAGTAGGACCCTTGGTATTTTATTTTCAATGCAGCTTTTTTTCTTGTTGGCTTCTTAGAATCTTCTCCTGTCTTCTCCTCTTTGGGTCTTTCCTGATTTTCAAAGAAACTCTCCAGTGATACTTGTTTCTTCTTCATTTTGTCTAGGGTCAGTCTGTGGGAATTGCACATGTGGGAAAGTCATGCAGATGGCAGTGGTAAGTAAAATAAAGGGCAAGCCATGCGTAGAATAAAATGAGGCCTGAATTCTTAGAGTCTGCTGCCAGACACATCTTAATTATCATTGCCATTCACTGGTAGAGTTTTGTATGAATCTGCGAGCAACTGGTATATTTTGATATCTACGCAGGCAAATCTCTCTGCTAATGTTAAACTGTTGTTATTGTTGAAACATTGTGGCAACTTGAGACTCAGCAGGGAGCCAGGATCTTTACTTTATAAATGTCCTCATCCTGTGCAAGAGGAGGGCACAGAGATTTTATGAGTGCTGTACCTGCCCTGGGTTGGTTTGTGTATAATATAAAAATGAGGGAAACAGGCTTGCTCTTGCCCTCTTTTGCTCTGGTTGCTGCCTTGAAGTGCTGCCCCAGTGCCATGCCAACTTGCCTTGGAGCCAGCTGATTATGGACTGAAACCTCCACAAATAATGAGCTATCTTTCTTTCTTTAATTTTGGGTGTCAGGATTTTGTCCCATCAATAGAGAAAAGTAACCAAGACACTTGTATTTACAGCTGCTGCCCAGTGCTAACATCACCTCCACAGCTCCATGTCAGGTCAACAGGCACTGGATTCTCATAAGACGCATAGCATCTAGACCCCTCAAATGTGCAGTTCAAAGTAGCCTTCACGTTCCTAAGGGAATCTAATGTTGCTGCTGACCTGACAAGAAGCAGAATGTAAGTGCTAATTCAAGTGATGGGATTGCCCATAAATACAGATGAAATGTCACTCACTTACTTGCCACTCACACTTTCCTATGCAGCTCAATTCCTTATAAATACCCAAGGAGACTGGGCATGGTGGCTCGCTCCTGTAATCCCAGCACTTGGGAGACTGAGATAGGAGGATCATTGCAAATTCGAGAGCAGACTGGGCTACAAAGTGAGCCTAAGGCCAGCCTGAACTGCACAGCGAGACCCTGTCTCAAAAAGACAAAACTAAAAACAAAACAGCCAAGTACCTAAGTAGTACCATGACATAAGATTTTAAACAACTCAGTGGGAAGATATAAAAATCTAAAACCCACATAAATAATTCCATTAAAATGAACAAAGTACTTGAGTAGATATTTCTCAGAAGAAGACATACAAAAAAGGCATACAGATGACCAATAGGTCTATGAAACATTCTCAACATCACTAGAATGAGGAAAATACAAATCAAAATTATAGACATCTCATTCCAATTAAAATGGTTATTATAAAAAAAGAATATAACACTATGTCAAGGAAATGGAGAAAAGGGAACATTTATAGATTGTTAGTATGAATTTAAATTATTATAGAAATGATAGGGAACAAGATGGAAGCTTAAAAAAAGCTTTTATTATCTGATCCAGCAACATTATGATTGGGTATACATCCAAAGAAAATGAAATAATCATGTCAGAGAGACACCTGCACTTCTATGTTCATTGCCACATCATTCACAAAGAGAAAGAAATGGAAATAAAACAAGTGTCCAGTGGCTGAGGAATAAATACAGAAAATTTAATAGGTATATTGCAGAATAAGGCCTCCATAAATTATATAGAAAATGTACACATTAGTAGAAAAATGTCCAGTAAATATTTTGTCTTGAGGAAGTATATGACGGAAAGAGATGGCTTATTTATCAAAAATCCTCTAAGAAAGGGATAGTTTTTCTGTCAAAAAGTGTCTTTGATCATTGTGCGAGCATAGATACTGACATGTAATGGGTCCAGATTTTGTTAGGCTATCTGTAGGAGGCAAGGATATGACTTTATTTTGTTGTTCCATAGGGAGAGGTGGAAGAAGAGAGAGAAAAGATTAGAGAGATAGGATGGAGCCAGATATTCTCTCTCTGCCAGGCCTCTCCCCTAAGTAAGAGGAAGCCTTAACAGGACTAAAACTCAGTTTCAATAATTCTCCCTCTATATTATTTCAAATGTATATATAAAAATACTAAATGCAGACTGCTTTCAAGTATAATTATCTTTCATAGTAGATAAATGTTTCTGATGTTAAAGAAAGGAAATAGAAAGACTAAAAGAATAGTGTAGTATATGAGACCTTTCCTAGCTTTTGTGAACAACTTGGTGAATTGGTTCCACTTATTGGTGTTACACGTGACTCTTGTTGTATCCTCCACTCTCCCAAGCAGTACTTCACGCTTCAGCAATTGCGAATTACTCATAGTTTCCTATGCATCATGCTGTCTTTCATCGTGTCTTCTGTGTGAAATAATCTCTACTTACTTTTCTTTCCCCACTCTCTTTATTGGCAATGAAAAGATCCATATATTCCTGTCTCCTACTGCCTACTATTGGCAGGACTTGATCTCTTATAACCATTAGGTTTCAACAGAAAAGGCTAAGAACTTCGTAAGACCATCTCGGACCATCTGGAATGGCTTTTGTCGCTTTCTCAAAATCTCCATAGATCATTTCCATGGCTTACCTTTCCTCCTTAGTTCAATACTTAACACAGTATGTATTCTATTTACTCTCTGCCTCTCTCATTGACATATAAACTCTACTAAGAAAGAGATTTTTAAAATTTTGCAATTCGTTTACCCCTCTATCCCCAGTGCCTAGAATAGGATTTGGCACACAAGAAAATGCTGAATAAAATATGTGCAGGATGGATGGATGATTAAATCCTCAGCTCAGAGCCCATATTTACCCAAAATCCCTTGTTGTTTGTCCCATACTATCCTGTACATGTTGTCTCTTATACTATACTTGTTTGTATGTTATTTTCTTTGACCTGAAGACTACTTGAAAGTTAAAGGTCTTGCTGCTTCATCTTTGAATCCTTCATATTTGGTATGGTTATGATTTAATAGATGATTATGTCCCCATTTTACAGATGAGGAAACTGAGGCTCAAAAGGCTAAATAATGTCTGAGGATACAAGTAGTAGGTAGAAGAAGTAAGGTACTAGTGCATACATGTGTCATGCCTTTTCTTTTATATTTTCTTCACAAATTACCCTTTTTCTTATACCTTTGCTCCCATGTTCTGTCCTGTCCCCACATTTTCTATGTATGCACATTCTGCTTATGAATTCAAGTCCCACCTGTTCAGTGACTCTTATTTAAATTAATTTCTTTTTTTTTTGGCAGGAAGTTCTCAAGATAGCTGTTGGGTGAATGGGAAAGGATATCATATGAAGTATGGTTGTAGAGAATAGCTTATCTAAATTCTAACTTCATTACACAATCTAAATTGGGGCTTTTGGTAGAAAGGCCTTGTCATGGTTTATGTCAGTGGCCCCCAGGCCTCATGTATTTGCACTGTAAATTTGTGATTGGTTCATTGTCTATTGCTTGGATTGATGGTATCAGTGTTACACCCTCCTAGGGGGTGGAGCCAGGATGTGATGTAATGGCAGGAAGAAGGTGTGTCTCTCTTTTGCTGGTTTTCCGCCTTGCTGTTTGCAGCCACCATGAACTGCGACCCCGCTATGCCACCCTGCCTTGGAGCCAACTGAGTATGGACTGAAACCTCCAAAAACTGTAAGAAATAAACCTTTCCTTTCCCAACTTTGGGCATCAGGTATTTTGTCTCAGCGATGAGTAAAAAGCAAATAAGACAGGCCTACTTGTTTTGCAGGTAATAAAGAACTAACCCCAACAAAAATTCTGCAATGTCTGGTAACTGCTCAGAGTCTGGGTTTCTCGCTTAAGGATTTATGTGGCTGGTGATGGATGCAATTGTCTGCATAATTTGAGCTGAATACCCCCAAGAAAATTGCAAGATGGAGCACATCTCCATGAGATGTTTATGTAAACTAAACATCTCACCTTGGAACTAGCATTCAGGATTCCTGAAGCTTTTCTCTTTTCTTCTTCACCTGAGTTTCTGAATAAGCCACTTCAACCCTTCTCAACTCTGATTCCTTTGGTGTCCCTACATAAGAAGTAAAAGCTTATTTCCTATGAGTCTTTTTCTCATGTTTCCACATCCAAAGTAGAGACTTTACTTTTGTTGGCCCTTAGTTGTATCTCCATACAAGGTTAAAATATCTGTAATTTGAGGAGCAGTAATAAATTTAAAGTGCTGGTCTGATATTAAGACTACCTGGGTTCAAACCTCTGTAGTTTTATCAGTTGTGCGGCATTAAGTTCCTTAACATTCCTACACTTCACTTTCCCCATCATAAAATAGGATCTTGTTCAAAACTTTGCCATATTTATTTTATTTGATTTTATTTTTTAAAAAGCAGCAATTAATAAGTGGTAACAGCACTATGCTGGCCTATCGTGCACTAGTGATTATATTGCGAACTGTGCATGCATTTGTCAGAGCAGCCTGAAGAAATTCAGAAGCGGAGCACAGGGCTTTATACAGTACATTGTGGACATCCAAAATATCTCGAATGAATGAGTTAGAGCAAGGACTCCGCAGTTGCTGTCCCCAGGGACCCACGGGCCTCAGAGGCGACGCCGGCCAAGAGATGCCGGGACCCTGTTTCTAGTCGGACGCTATTCCTGGGGGCTCCCGAGCGCCGCGCCTGCGCTCTCGGCCAGTCGTCGCGCCGACCCTGCGGACGCGCTCGGTCCCTTCGCGGCACCGTGGCCCCGAGATGTGCAGCTGCGGCGCTTGCCAGCTCCAGGTGCGTGCGAAGGTCTTCAGGAACCTGAATGCGATGTGGAGTGACCTCCAGGGAGTGTCAGGTCGGCTTCGAACCCGCTGAGGTGCCGGGGGACCCGGGACAGGGGTGCCACGACCTCCGCTCCTCTTAGCTTCTTTTCTGTTCCCATCCACCTCTCCGATTTTAGAGCGTCTCACGGAGAGCGGGGATCTCTAACAGGAAGACACAGAAAGAGAGCTTTTCCACCGCTGGGCTCTTAGGATGTTTATGGCTTTTTCTCTAACTGCCGTCAAAGGAGTTCGTCTTGTGTGGCGCGCTGTAGTCTTCAGACGCGGCTCTCCCTCTAGGTGTTCATTGATTGTGAGCTGTTAAACCGAGCACAAGTTGTCTGATATCATTTGTGTAGTGTTGGGGGGCCAAGAGTGGGCAGAGCTAGCTAAGCACAAACAAATGCATCAGAGATCATTCCCGAACTCAAGAGTTGTCTGTGCTTCTGTTAGGTCTGTCTTTTCTTGTTCATTTACTTTTTTTGACCTTCTCACATCTTTTTTGGTGGCGTTAGGTAAGACAAAAATCAGGGTTTCAGCCTTGGAGCAACATTGGATTTTACTGAGGTCAGCTTTATTTTTATTTCAGTTTAACATAAAAATTATCCAGTGTCAGCTTGCTTTTTTTAAAAAAAAATTGTCCACCAAATCAGTGGAAAGAATAGAAAAAATCATTTGTAATGAGGTTTAGAGCTCCGTGTGCACGCTTGTACAAGAACATTGGGCACTGCACCTGGAGTGTGAAAATTCCTGACCTTTCACTTATAAATAGGAGATGAGATCACCACTTGCCACCAATGATTCCAACGGTGTGGAACTCTCAGGAAGTGTTTTCCCACATAGTAGGGAGGCAAGTGACGGTAGAATTTAGGCTCAGTGCTGGCCATGGGTGATCAACTACAGACTCATTTTGGCCCAAGAGCCTGTAGCCAGCCCCTGTTGTAGTCAGAGGTTGTCTTTTGTGGTTCTAGTGTGGTTTTTTGGGGTAGGAGGCAGGGCCTGGTCTTTATAAAACAGTTCTAAAGTGGACGGACGGACAAACATACAAAAAGAATTGAGAAGCCCAGCTCTAGTCTAAAATCCTGTGTCCTGACCTTAATTACTAGGCTTTGCCTGCCTGGCCTTAAGGAGGGACACTCCCTCCCCAACTAGATTTGGTGCGTGGCCAAGTCTTTGCAGTTTTCTTGAGGGAGTTGCAGTCACAGATTTCTCTCCCCTGTTGCTAGCCATGCTCACACTAACTTGTTTCCTGACCTAGCTGCCTCCATTTAGAGTTCCTCCCATAAGCATCCTGGTTTAAACATTTTCTCCATTTTTAAACTCAGGTTCTGTTTACTCCTAGCCCTTCACCTTCCCTTTTCTGGACCACAGGGGCCTGAGGGCCCATACAGCGTTGGAGCCATTTGTTAGGAGCTCCTTGGCAAGAAGATTCCCTACTGTGCTCACTACATACACTGAACCCTCTCCTAGTGTCCTGTTTAATGGGCCGCTAGGAAGCCAGCTTTTCTTTCTGCTTCTTGCTTTCTCTGTTGCATAAGTGAATAAAGGCTTGATTATTACTTTCAATTTGGCTCATTGTCCTGTTTGCCCACCTTGATACCTAATTGCTCAACAGATATTAAATACATTGCCCAACAGAAATTAGATAAATTTCTGAGTTCTTAGTTGCTCACTGTATTTTTTAATTTAATCTTAATCCTTATTACTTTTGCTCTGTGCAGCATGTTTAAGCTTTTTAGAGGCTGTTCACCTGTAAATCTGGCATTCTGTAATCTAATGTTGTGAAAATGGATATTCCTGGCACTAATAGCTAATTGTTGTGATGTTTGTTGATCGTTGTTGGATTATATGTTATGTTTCACAAATTAATACAGTGGCTTATAGTCATATTCCCATTTATTTGTGTGGCGCACTTTACATCTGGCCTGTCTTAGTTGATTTTTAAATAAATACTTTGGAATAATATGAATACTAAAAAACTGGACACTGGTGCGAAGGATCTTCATTGCCTATTAGATTACTTGGCCATTGTAAATAGGCAGCTGATTTTGTTATAGATTCCTCTGTATGTCA
>PVJX010002039.1:0-86767 GCA_004027295.1 Dolichotis patagonum | reverse complement strand
CTTGTTTTGTTGGCTTTTTTTCTTCAGGAAGTCCACACACACACACACACACGCACGCAAAACAGTTCAAGAAAGTAGGAGAAATAAGGAGAATTTCAGTCAGTATATTTATCTCTTAAAAACCCTAAATATGTTATTAAATAAGAATAAGATTTTAGATTTGATTAGTGTTTAGCTAAATAATGTCCTACACTGTAAAGGTTGCCTCACAGTCTCTGAGCAATGTGTAAATGTAAGGTATTATTTAAATGCATTATCCCTGTTGATTTGTGCAGCAACTTGGAGTAGCGGGCAGTCCAAATGGCATTCTCTTCTCTTTGCAGATTGGGAATCTGTGTTTCTTTCAACTACAAAAATTATTTATTTATTTATTTTTGTGGTGCTGGGGATTGAACTCACAACCTTGCACTTGTGAGGTAGGTGTTTATGCCACTGAGCTAAATCCCCAACCCATCAAGATCATTTAGTGATAAATCCAGGACTAGAATGCTGGTCTTTGAAGTTTCTCCAAGTTGACTTTGTTCATATAAGGAAGTAATTGAGAGTAAATAATGTTATCTTAGCTGAGTCTTAACTTAGGTAAGTAAAACACTCCATTCTTAAGAGATGTCTACAGTATATGATATAATTGAATGCAAATACATGTTATTTTTAGTATTTTAATTCTTAAAACATTCTATTTTTGTCACTTTTTTTTGGTACTGAGATTGAACTCATCTCACCCATTTTTTTTTAAATGACAAAACAACTAAATATTGACAAATCTAATGAGATAGAAAAGCTAGAATCAAAAATTCTATATGTTAGGAAATTCAGTTCAGTCCCTTTTTAATGTAGCTTCTCAGGTAGAAAAATACCTTAAAATTACATAAATTTTTAGGTGTCTGCTATAATCATCATACCTCTTTATGTGTGAAATTAGTTTCATGGTTCAAATGAATTGATCTAAAATTAGTTTACTTGTAAACACAATAAAACCCGGGTTTCCATCGACTTTAAATATTCAGCCAAAGGACAGCTTAATTTCTTTTCACATGAGTAATTTGTAAATTAATACTTCTTTTTAATTTTTAGATATCTGTGGAATTTAAAGACAATATGGAGGTCATCAGAGTATATCACTGAAGAATATGATGGCTGAAAACAATTTTAAAATGCTAAAGATTCAGCAACGTGTAGTAACCAGCAAACTACCTAGAAACAGGCCATACATCTGCAATATTTGCTTCAAGCACTTTGAAACACCATCAAAATTAGCTAGGCATTACCTTATTCATACTGGTCAAAAACCATTTGAATGTGATTTGTGTCACAAAACCTTTAGGCAACTAGTTCATCTGGAGAGGCACCAACTAACTCATAATCTGCCTTTTAAATGTAGTATTTGTCAGCGCCACTTTAAAAATCTGAAGACGTTTGTGAAACACCAGCAATTTCACAGTGAAACCTATCAGAATGATGTTAAGCAAGTCAGAAGATTGCTGGAGGTCAAGCAAGAAAAACCAGTGCATGCAACGTATAATACTTTTACCACAGAGGAGAGATGGGCGTTACACCCATGCTCTAAGTCTGATCCCAAGTATGACACTGCAAAGAGAAAGAATATTCATGCGTGTACAATCTGTGGCAAGATGTTTCCGTCACAATCAAAGCTTGACAGGCATGTACTTATTCACACTGGCCAGAGGCCTTTTAAATGTGTCCTGTGCAGTAAATCTTTCCGACAGTCAACTCATTTAAAAATTCACCAACTCACACATTCAGAAGAAAGACCTTTTCAATGTTGTTTTTGTCAAAAAGGATTTAAGATTCAAAGCAAACTTCTGAAGCATAAACAGATCCATACTAGGAATAAGACTTTTCAGACTCTTTCATTAAAGGCGAAGAATCCAGAATCATGCCCCTTGCCTAATAAGTTAAATGCAAAGCAGGATGGTTTTGAAAATGGTGATATGGATGAATCCGAGGAGAATAATCCACTTGATGTCCACTCCATTTATATTGTCCCTTTTCAGTGTTCAGAGTGTGAAGAATGTTTTGAATCAGAGGAGATTCTCAATGGACACAAGTGTTTTCCTGCCAGAGGTGGCAAAATTCCAAGCAGACTCAAAAGAAGCTACAACTATAAAACCATTGTTAAAAAGATCTTGGCCAAGCTTAAACGTGCTGGGAGAAAAAAATTAGATAGCTTTCAATCAGAAAAAAAAGCATATAAACATAGTTTATTGAAAACTTGTGATCTTATTTCTGGTGAACAGAACTCGGAACAAACTCAGAGAAGATTTATGGGTTCTCTTGGCAAACATGGAACATATAAGACAGTTGGCAATAAAAAAAAGAAAACATTGACTTTGCCATTTTCTTGGCAAAAGCAATTCCAGACCCAAAATATGGGAAAAAATTTAAAAGGTATCTTTACAGCGGAAAGCATATTAACTATAGATAGCTCAGTGAATAATAAAGACTTGTCAATCCACGGTTCATCCACCAAGGAATTTTTAAATAACTGTGAAGTGCTTCAGTGTGATTTTTCAGTTCCAAGTGAAAACATACATACTGGACATAAAATGTGTCCCTGTGATAAATGTGAGAAAGTATTTCCTTCTATATCCAAACTACAAAGACACTATTTAATTCATACTGGACAAAGGCCTTTTGGCTGTAGTGTTTGTGGGAAGTCTTTTAGACAGTCAGCTCACCTAAAAAGACATAAACTAACTCATATCGAAAAGATTCCTTATAGAAGATCTCTTTGCCAAGTAGAATTTGGAAATGTGAACAAACATTACATTCATCCAAGTGATAATGTTAACTGTAATGCTTCCCAACAATGTCAGGCTCTTGGTTTTCAAAAATACGAGGTTTCAGAGTCAGATCAAACATCAGAAATAGAAGTTAAGACAGAAGCTGAGGATTTTGATGCCTGCTGTAGGACCCGGCAGCCCTACTTCTCTGATGCACTTTTGGAATCAGATCAGAGCCATCATTATTTTAGTTACTCAGGGGATCCCGAGAGAAATGATGGACTCCTTTACCAATGCAGTGTTTGCTGTAAAAGTTTCCGATCTCCATCTAAACTGGAAAGACACTATCTAATCCATGCAGGTCAGAAACCATTTGAATGTTCAGTTTGTGGCAAAACATTCAGACAGGCTCCTCACTGGAAGAGACATCAACTCACTCACTTTAAAGAACAACCATAGCACAAGGTAGTTGGATTAGATTCAGTTATCTACCTGTCAAAACCACTAACAGCTGTAATCACTGCTGGTCTTGTATCCTTTAAACATTTTTATCCAAGGCCTGCCTTAGATTGAATGGTTTCATGGGAAATTGCTTGTCCTGTGGTGAGTTGTAAAGGAAACAAATACAGTGTTTTAAGAGCAGCCAATTTAATTTTAAGTGGAGAACATAGCTTGGTGCCATAAACAGAATTTATTTTGGCTGTATTGAAAGTTAAAATCCATGATCCTACACAAGCAGTTCAGGCACATTTTTAAACGGAATTATTCTTTGAGGTATGCCATCTCTTTTTAGATACACATACTTAAAAGACAGGGAAAATTGCCCTGTAGCTACAGCAAATAGCATTTATAGTTCATTTATTTTACATTAAACATAATTTATCCACTATGGCTCAGATTTTATTGCAAAACTTTTTTCTTGTAATTTTAAAAAATAGAGTAAATATGGATATGGATGGAAAGTTATAGCATTATTTCACTGATCTTTTCAAAGCCATTTTTAGGATTATGTGATAATTTCACCTCCTGCAGGTGCTCAGGTGATGAAGATTTTATTTTCCATCTAGGGTGCTACCGATTTCCCCCAAAAGAATTGAAAAGAGGCTAAGATGCACCTACATACATTGATCATGTTTACTTACTGGGAATATTTTTCAAGTGCCATAATCTTATCATATATGCAGTTTTATCTTTTCAGAGTGATGAAGGCAGTTCATTTATTTACTTGTTAATACAGTAGTTTACACCAGTAGTCATAAATAAGACTCACCCAGAAGACTATTTCCATTAGACATTTAGTTTAGGAAGACTTTGTTTTAATGCCTCTTTCAGAGGCCCTTCAATTTAAGGTTGAGCTAAGGTTGGTCAAATGTCACTGACCAGAGGTAGTTTTAGTGTTTATTCCTTTATGGCGCTGCAATATGCTAATGCTAAAGAATGTACTTCGATCTTTTTAAAATTTTAATTAGTAAGCTAATCGGTGCTGTATGGCAATAAGATAACTACAGGGTTGAATATATCATATCTAGGCAGAATTGTGATAATTTTACAACTTAAAGATGTAATCCTAAACTATGAGGGACTTCATCATTCATTGTCCTTCAGATTTGGCATTCTTTGTAAAGTCTTTAGGAATGACATTTTGTAGCAATGAAAGAAATGAACCATTGTGTCTCTAAGGTGTAAAGAAAAGCAGATGGGTATTTATCTTAGCACACTTAAATATAGTGAAAAGCCTTCTTTTGAGAATGTGGATACATGAATAATTGTAAGTTTACATCATGTTCTGAGATCTGTCATAGGGGTATGGGGTTTGGGTTGGCTTGCTTTTATCACAAATGAGTTTTAAGTAACGAGTTCAATTTATAGAGATGAAATATGACTGAATAAAATACCCAGTGATGTGTAAATGTGCCTGTATTTTAAGGAGAGACGCCCAGTTGAAGCAGAAGAGAATTACATGCTTTAGAAAATACTTTGTTTGAAATATGTTTCTCTAGTGCAAGCAAGATAAGGTTTACAGAATTTGCTTTACCCAAAACCTCAAGAACACATGTATTACATAAAGGCAAGGAGTAACTAGTTCATATTTTCTTAGGGTAAAATTTTAGGAGTTACTTCATTAGCATGCTTGAAATCATGGCTTTTAGTATTTCCCTAAGTTATTATAAAATTTTACTTGAAGGATCTTACATGCTCCTTTCACAACCCAAACAGGGAGAGGTCTGAGGTTGTACTGTGTGACTCTGAGACTTTTTGTCGAAGTGATACTACTATATATTTGTTTTTGCCCATGCCTTTTGAAGCTGTTTCATATTGAAAGTTGGTATATTGTAAAAAATTTGTCAAAAACGTACTGCAGTGCTATTTGAAGTACCTGTAACAAAATACTTACTTTTATCATCTTTGCAAGCTTCTTATGAAAACATTATAGAAGTGAAAATGAAATATGAACCCATGTTAAAAAGGTTAAACAGATGTTAAAACACGGTTTGCTGCATGCTGGACCTGTTAGTGTTGTGGAATCAGTTACTTTGGTTTTCTGGAAAAATAAACTTTATAAATATAATTAAAGAGAAGTGGAATTTTTTGTTTGGATGATTCTAGGCTTTAGGAAGATTATTTACTGGTGGAGTTTGATTAGCTAAGTTTGAATTGTTGGTTTTTGTTTCATACTGCAATAGGCAGAAAATTTTAAGATAAAAATGTATGTGCTGATGGGAAGTGGATGGTGGATAAAATTCTTGAAATGCAAATCTCAGTACTGTGCTTTGAAAACTTTTCAAGTTACACAATTCATAGTTTTTTAAAGAAGAAAAATCACAGTACTGCAACAAGGTCCTAAATGACTATCAAACACTGGGCTGAGGCCCAGTTCAGTACACCTTTCATACCGAACTTCCATGGGTATTTAAAAATTTACTTCCTTATTTTCATTTATTTGATAGCTACTTGTCACCTACAGAATACTGTGTAACTCCCTTGCAGATTACATGATCCGTCTGTTTGTCCATTAACCCATCCTTCTCTTTGGCCTTGCCCTGAGATGAGATTTGTTTCTCAAAGGAATACTGTTACTGTTTTTTGGGGTTTTTTTGGGTTTTTTGGTATCTTACAGTCCTAGTATTAATTGAAATTAGACACAGACTCACATTCTACTCAAAGAAGACACTTAAATGAGTCAGTCTATTCAGTGTGTGAAGGAAGAATTAACATATGAAGTAATTATTATAAACTTTTTACATTATTTTGAATTTACTCTATATTAAAAAACACAATAGAAAAGACCAATACAATACAGGCAGCACGGATTTCTAGAACAAGCTTAAAAATCTTTACAAGATAAAAATCAAGATGTCTTCACATACTGTATGTATTTATATTTGGATAATGGTACAAAATGGCCAGGGGTACAGTTGTGGATGGGAGCAAAGGTAGCTGACCTGCGGAATTCACCTTGGGAGTATTCATGTCTCCCTGACATCACAACTATTCAGGAATAGGTAACCCGGGTTTGAGCCAGACAGATTGGCTCAGGGGTAAAAACTGACTATGCTGAGGTGATGAAAGTAAGACCTATACTTTTTGAATTGTCATACTTTTTCTTTTTTTTTTTTTTTTTTTTTTTTTTTTTTTTTGGTACCAGGGATTGAACTCACAGCCTCATGCATATTAGGCAAGTGCTTGAGCCGCTGAGCTAAATCCCCAGCACAAACCTATCCTCATTTTGATGATGGATTTAGGAAAAATGATATATGGACACTCTCTGCCCTTAGGGTACCATGAGGCCTGCTAGTCCCCAAGGGAATGAGTGAGGCACAAAGCCTCCATCCCCAGAGAGGTCAGAGATGGAGCTGGGAACTTCAACTGCCTGAAACCTAACTTGGCACTTGACTTTATCACTAAAGACTTTCTTTGTTGATTTTATATTTATACATATATATTTATATGGTTGGTTTTTGGTACCAGGGATTGAACTCACAACCTCACATTTGCCAGGCAGGCACTTACACTGCTAAGCTAAATCCCAGGCCCCATTTAAGTCAATTTTAATGAGCTCTTTTTTTTCTTGAAACATCCTACATAATAATGGTCTCCAATGGCGTAATTGCCATTGGAAATTTTTGTCTTTTTATATTTCTTTGAAGCATTTGATGTTACTGACAGTCTTACCTTTTTGAAGCCCCTTTGACTCCTGAGTTCTTTAGTTTCACAAAACATTATAGAAAGCTTGTAAAATAAGTGAAAAACTATAAAACGCACATCATAGTATTAAAACGTCCAGTATCATCAGTCAAAAAGTTAACTAAGAGAAGTGATAAGATAAATAGATGTAGACAGACAGATGCAAGTTGTGTTTTGTTAGAAATCTGCTATGTAAATTAGATTCATTCACATAGGGCACTAGAGAGCTACATATGACCTGGCGTTTACTGGTTTATACTCTTGGCCACAGATCAAGAGGTAAATTATTAATCTAGTAAGTACATGAATTGGAAAATAAACTTTAATACCACCTGGATCTTGTCCTGTGACCTCTGACTGTTCCTCTATGAAATAGAATTATTTCCCCTTCAAAACCTACTCTGCCATCTCTCTTCATGTGCTTTTAGGGGTCTGCCATCCCTACAGCTACTTAGAAATGTCTCATTTTATTTCTCTAGGGTGTTTCATATTTATTCTTTTAATTTTTACTGCCAGAACCTGAATTTAGGACTTTTAATGTTAGTCTTAGAATTTTCAGTTGTTTCTCAGCTTGGATTTCCATCCTCATGTTACCTGCTCTAACCTTTCTAAATTCCACTGAAAATTCATTTTCTAAAAGTAATTTTCACTCACTGGTTTCTTAATGTCTTTTACAATAGAGATAGTTCCTGTTCCCTAGCTTTCAAGGCTTTCAGTACTTCAGTCCTTACTGTCTACTAGCTTTTCCCCAGCACAACCTGCTTCCTGGCTTTTATCCTATAACTCACACAGATTAGAAATACAGGCCTTGCAGTTTCTTCTTGTCAAAATATGTTCATGTGTCGAGATGTCATTAAAACCATTAGAAAATATTGTATTGTACTGTATTGTAAAATACTTATAGACGATGGAGAGAAAATGCTAGTAGCTATTATATAGTCAAAATCTTTTACATTTAAAATTGTGATCATACAAGTTTTTGAAAACATAAGTTTTTTTCTCTAGCTAAAATTTTTTTAGTACATGAAGTTTACGTTCATCTTGGGAAGTAGGTACCTACACATAAAACAGGTTTGTTTTTACTGTTGTTTTGACCTTATTCATGAGACAGCATCTCTGTGCAGTTTAGACTGGCTCTGAGCTCACTTTTTAGCCCAGGCTTTTCTGGAAGTTACAAGGATCCTCCTGCCTCAGCCTCCCAAGTGCTGAAATTACAGACGTACGCCACCATGCCCAACTAATACAGTTTTTTTTTAAAGTACCATTTCCTTTCCCACCCACTTTTCTCCCTCCACCTCTAAATAACCTTTCTCCACTTTCATGCTTGTTATTATTATTCTTAGCCCATGGTTATAACAATGTTTATGTTCATTGAGGTTATTAGGTTCCTGTATATGGTGTATCTTATTTCTTCTTACATTCCCTTTTCTTCCCCTCTTTCCTCATCCTCAGGCTCTTGAACCTCTCCCCATTTGTGAGAGATTTATCCTCTTGTTTCTGTCTATCCATCCTTTACTATTCTTTTTGTATTTCGCCTCAATCAAGTGAGAGATACTATGCAGTATTTAAGTTTGAGGTCTTATTTCACTTAACATTATATTTTCCAGGTGATCCATTTTTCTACAATATCTCAAGTTTATCCTTTTTATAGCCAAAAAGATTGCAGAGTATACAGAAAACACATTTTCTTTATCCATTCATCTGTTTATGGGCATACAGGCTGTTTCTAGGATTTAGCCATCATGAATTGTGTTACTGTAAATATCGGTTTATATGTAGCACTATAGTCTGATGTCTTCAGCTCTTTAGGGAGATAGCTAGAAGGGAGTAGCTGGGTCACATGGAATTTCTAATTTTAATTCTTTGAGAAATCTCCATACTGATTTCTATACTGATTGTACTAGTTTACGTCCCCAGTCAACAGTGTAGGAGGGTTCCCTTTTCACTGTAGCTGTGTCAGAACTTGTTATTCTTTGACTTTTTGATGATTGCCATTATTTCTGGTATGAGATCGAATCTGAGCATTGTTTTAATTTGCATTTTAGTCCCCTTGTATAATATAATATCTCTATAACATCCTGTATAGTATCTCATTTTTAAAAGTTCTTTATATATTCTAGATATTAATCCTCTGAGGAATACCTGGCAAAAAACTTTTTCCTGTTCTATGGGTTGTCTCTTCACTGATTTCTTGGCTGTGAAGTTTTTAAATTTGATGTAATTCCACTTGTTAATTCTTCCTGCTTTTTCTTGTGTAATTGGGTTTTGGTTAGATATCCTTTCCTAAATCTATGACTTCAAATGTTTTGCCTATTTTCTGTTCCAGTAGGCTCAGTGCTTCTGTTTTAATTTTAGATCTCTAATTCATTTTGATTTTAGTTTAGTACAGTGAGAGATATGGGTCAAACTTTAATGTTTTGCAGACAGATACCAATTTCCCAGCACCATTTGTTAAATAGAGTACTTTTCCACTAATATATGCTTTTGGTCCCTTTGTCAAAGATAAATAGCTGAATGTGGCTGAGGACATTTCTGTAGCCTCTATTCTGTTACATTGAGCCACATGTTCATTCTATAAACAAACTTTATACAACAAATCTGTCAGGTTCATAAAAAGTTAAACACGCACGTATCATATCACTTACCTATTTCGATTCTAGGTTACTTAATGTGTCCATCTAAATATTTACAGTTATGTGGTGCATAGAAACCCTATTTGCAGTGACCCAGAACTAACAACAACATGAATGTCCATCAACACATTAAGAAGCTGTGGCATGTCTAAAAATAGGATACTATTCAGCCATAAAAGGAAAGAATGAATGCAAAATTATGGCCAAATCTCAAAATTATTTTGGTGGGTAAAAGAAGACAGGTACATATTGTGATATTTCATTTACATAAAGTTCTCTAAAAAGCAAAGTAATCTATAGCAGAAAGGATGGAGTACAGGCATGATGAAGAGCACGAGGAAATTTGAGTGGCATGGGTATGAGCATTATGATTCTGCTGATAGTTTCATGAATCTATAATTATGTCAAAACGATCAGATTTTACACTAAATATGTGTAGTTCGCATCAATTTGTATCTTCATAAAGCTATTAAAGAGTTAAAGCTTCGGATTCCTAGTGTATTTTTATTTTATTTACTTATTTATTTTTACACCACTGCTTCCTTTAGAGTTGAAGAAATCACAAATCCACATTCCTCGGTTCCCGTCTTTCACTAATCACAAAGAACCCTCGTAGCAGCATCTGGGGCCTTGCCCCCATCCTGTGCTCTGGGTGTTTTCTGCCGGCTGGCCGGCAGGGGGCGAGCAAGGAGGAGGGTGTAGCCTTGGGCCCTCTAGCCCCGCCTCAAAGCCTGCACTGACTTCCGGCCCCGCTCAGTTCCGCTTCCGGGGAACGCGCGCGGCGCTCCCCGGTTTGTTGGCTGGAGCGTGAAGGCCATGCACGTCTCACCCCGCGGAATCTAGCTCGTGGCCTCGGCTTGGCAGCTGATCCTTAGAAGTGCGCCGGATCTCCACTGCCTGGCGTTGTTTTCATTTTCCACTGGAACGGAAGGAGAGTGCAGCCATGGCGGCCCCTGCGCAGCCCAAGAAAATTGTGGCGCCGACGGTGTCCCAGATCAACGCGGAGTTCGTGACACAGGTGAGCTGGGGTCGTCTGTGTGTGTGTATGTGTGTGTGTGTGTGTGTGTGTGTGTGTGTGTGTGTAGCGGGGTAAGGGCGTCGAGGCCCCGAGACCTGGCGTGGGGTATTCTTCTGGATTGCGAGAATGTAGAGACTTGTTGCTTTACTGGGTAACTGCGTGTGCTGGCCACTGCGATAGGTGCTGGGAATAACACAGTGAAAGAAATCGCACAGTTTGGAAGGAGTTCACTACAACACAGAGAAAACTTATGTAGTTTTCCTGTTTGGAAGTTTGTTGAAGGAGGGAATTCAAAGAGGACGGAATGTCTCAAGTGTATATGAGATTGGCAAGAAAGCCACTCCTGAGGAAGAAGTAGTCTTTCTTGATCGACTAACCTAGGTTTTCAAGCAGAATGATACCTGCACGATGCTCCTATTAGGTCCAGCTATGAAGAGGTGTCTTTCTGTCTTGCATTGTGAGCCACAGTTGGCTCTGAATGGAGAAACACAGTTTTGTACTCCGCAGCAGCATTCTTAATCCTTATTAGTTACTTAGTATTAGGGAGGGGAAGTGTGAGTGGCTGAATGCCTCAATTGCGTTTTTTTCTATATTGCCTGCCTCAGCCTTGTTTTGAATTCTCCCTTTCCCTTAATGCCCAAATTTCTTTAAGTATTTCTTAAGAAATACGTGCTTTTCTGCGCTTTTGTAACCCTGAGTCAAGTTGTTACTGTTTTTTATCCCTGGAACAATGTGTCATCTAGCCTTTATTCTTGTTCTCCAGCCCAGGCTTCTTGCTACTGTCAGAGTTAACACAAATGCGTACTGATCATGTCACTTGTCTTATTAAAATCTGTGCACCTCTGAGTGCCCTTAGGGTAATGACTGGAGTCCTTCAGGGCATTATGTGATCTGGTTTGGGTTGATTTCTCTTCAGTTTCAGTTTCTTCTCTTTCTTGTCCCTTATAATGGTGTATCTTAACTATAATGAGCTACAATTATTTGAATGTGCCATGCCTTATTTCACTTCTTGAATTTTCAGCATCGTTGCCTGTGTGGGATCCTTACTTTAGCCCTTCTTCTTATATTTCCTTTCTTTTATACTACATGAGAGAAATTTGTTTTGTCTTTTTAAGACAGGATCTTGCTGGGTAACTCCAGCTGGACTTGAGCTCACAGCAATCTTGCTACCTCAGCCACCTAAGTCTGGAACTACCTGCATGCGTCACAACGTCCAGTTTAGAGGGGCTTGTTTCATGACAACATCAGCTACACCAGAATTCCTTTTCCCTGTGTACCTGTATTTTCATGGTAAAACTAAGTTATTAGTTGACTGCTCTAGTGGAATTCACATTTTTAGAAGGAAGAGGAAGGTTATAGTTTCAGAGATTGTTAAGTGCTCTGAGGAAAGGGAAACAGAATGTTGTGATAGTGGCTGGGGTAGAGTGTGTTAAAAGTAATCGGAAACCTTCTCTCTGATGACATTTGACCTAACACATTAGAGCAAGTTTTGGGAAGAACAAGGAAACGGTCCAGAGAATATTAAGTGTGAATGACTTAGGGTGTGACAGGAGAGAAGGCTAGGGTGGCTGCAACAAAAGAAGTGAGAGGGCTTGGGGACACATACCTGTTATCCCAGCACTCTCCATCGCTCAGAAGACTGGGGCTGCAGGATCGCCACAGGTTCAGGGCCAACCTGGGCTACAGCAGTGACCTCAAGGCCAGCTTGCACTAAATAGTGAGAGCCTGTCTCAAAAACAACAGAGAGAGAGAGAAGGTTATGAGATGAAGACAGAACAATATGTAAGGACCAGATTGTATATACAGCTTGGAGACTAAGAAATATGGATTTTATTCTAAATAAAATTATAATTAATTATAATCAGGTGAGTAATATTTGTGAACGATTTCTGTGGCTAAAATTTGGAAATTGAACAAGGAGTGAGAGAGCAGTAGTAGTAGGGATGGCAATAGGGCTAGTACAGATGAGAGATGACAGAGCCCCTACTATTAAACATGAAGTGGACTGGTTATATTCTAAAACTAAAGGCAGTAGGACTTGGTGGTTAGGTATGGTGAAAGAGGAGAGGAAAGATGAATTAAGGATAGTTGAAACAACTATGGTTGTTGAAAGTCCCTAATGAAAGACACAAAGTTCTCTAAACAAAAATACAGCAGCATAACAAAATTTGAGGTCCAAGGAAAAGGAAGTACGAAATTGTGTACAAAATTGTGTTTCTCCATTCAGAGCCATCTATGGCTCACAGTGCAAGACACAGAAAGACATCCTTTGGTTTAGCTGAAAAAACTTATGGTTTAGACATTTTATAAAATGAGGAAGACCAAGAAAGCAGAAGGTTTAGTGGGGAATATCAGGAATTTTGTTTTGGCGGCATTAAGGTTGAGATGCCTGCTAGATATTTAATTGAAAGTCTTGAGAAGCCGTTTGAATGTGTGAGGCTAGAAAATATTGGCAAGACTTGGACTTGAACATAAGTCTGGGAATTACTGACCCAAGATGATACATAAAGCTGTAAAACTGAATGCGACAGCCTAGAGAACATGGTACGTAATTCTACTGCATATCGTCTTGAGTTAGATTATGAGAGCTGAGTCTAGGGAGTAATCTCTAATTCTGTGTGTGCTCCCAGCACTTGGTATTGTAGTAGACACATCATATGAGTATTTGTTGAAAGAATGGATGAGTGAATTAATGAACAGAGGTACTACAGTTTAAAATGTAGTACAGGGAACAGAGCTTTGTTCTTGGCAGTCTTGGGCCACAGGAGCAAACATTAATACCTGATATTTGCTAGGTATGTTGGGGTGCGCCTAAGCTGTGGAGGGAGGCATTCCTTGTCTTCAGGGAGTTCACATATTTGGCGAGAGAACTTTAAGAGATTTGAAGAACTGCCACTGTTTAATATGACAAATGACAGATTAGAAATGTGAGGGAAGTACTTGGAGAGCAGAATTAGAGAAGTTCTTTTAATTACTTACTAAACAAATGAGATTGCAAAGTTAAAATTTAAAGGTCAAAGATTAGAACTTTATGACCTCACATTTTGTTATGCTGCTGTATTTTTATTTAGAGTACTCTGTCTTTCATTAGGGACTAGTTTGAATAATCTCTGCTGTTGTAGCTATACTAAGTGGAGAATGAAAAGTTTTTGGTTTGTATGAGACTGAGGAGTTTAGTGACAGGTACGTTACGATAGCAGGATGTCCTTCGAGGAAGGATGGGCTAGACGCCACACAGACTTCTGAAACTCAGAAAAAGAGAGATGATATACGTTTAATAAATACTTGCTGGATTGTTACTACAGATAGATTTATAGTAAGCAGCTTAAGTCAGAAAAAGCAAACATTTTCATTTGTAACCTTCCTGAATTTATCAAGACAGATTAGACTTGGTTCTCTTAGAGATGTGAGGTAAGGAGAAGATGGCTGAGTATGGGAGGCCTAGAAGGGCGCAGAAGGAAATGAGGGTTCCAGAGAATAAATGGTGTGAGGAGAGCATTTTCTGTGGGTGCAGTGTTTGCTGTTTTGGGAAGGCATCATGTAAGTGAGTGCGTTTCTAGAGACCTTTCCTGAGGGCCGGGGTCTTAACTACTTGAGGGGCTCTTTAAGCAGGTTGACGGTGCTGGGAGACAAGCTGTACAAGTGAAGAAGGCATAGGCCTCATTTCCTAAGTGTTGCTTTTAGATAAGGAAAAAAGACAAGCACTCAAGAAAATATAACACAGAAATATAAGATCGGAATGAAGTTATTTGCAAAAGGAAGAGAAGGAAGAGGCAATTATTATCAAATATGGTTGAGGAAAGCTTCACAGAAGCAATAACATTTTAAGTTTTACTTCACTTCTCCATTCTTTATCCATGCATTTTTCCTTCATCAAACATTATTTTGAGTAGCTCCAATATGGCAGACAGTGTGCTGAGTTACCTTTTTATAAATATATAAATATCTTGTGTTTGCCAGAGATGGCTTTTTTCCCCAAGCACTCAGATTCCAGTGAGAGCATGATTATCATCATCGTCTATTTTTATTTTTTATTCTTAACTCATCTGTTTGGTACTAGGGATCAAACTCATGACCCTGCACTTGCCAGGCAGGTGCTTGTGCTGCAGAGCTGAATCACTAGCCTTGAATGCCTGTTTGTAAAAAGATTGTAATTTAGGTGTTTTTTTGTTTTGGTACTGGGGATCAAACTCGTGACCTCATGCTTGCCAGACAGGTGCTTACACTGCTGAGCTAAATCCCCAGCTGTTGTAATTTAGTTTTTAAAGAATCAGTAAGAATATGTTTCTTCAATATTACACAGTCCATGTAAATATCTGGAGAGATTATATGTATGTGTTTATGTATGTGTATGTGTGTATATATTTAAATTTCTAGGTGAAGCCGAATTTGCTGATACATTCCAATTCTCTGTGATACTCAGTTCATAGACTACAGTGTTTCATTAAAGATTTTGAATATCTGGATCTAGACCCGTGTATTCTTACCACTGTACTAAAGATGTTTGATTTTGTGATTTTCTGCTGGTCTGTACCATCACCCTAAAGATGGTGCAAAGATTTTTTTTTTCATTTATTGTGTGTTTTGAATCACAGTGGCAAGTTGCAGTGCACAGCCCACTGAAACTTTTATGGATTGGGGCCAAGGATCTAACTAGCCTCCTTCCTGCACAGACCATTTAGAATTGCTCTGTCACCCGTACTGGTGACCACCGTGTTAAGAAATAGCTGTTTGCTAAGTGATCTGAGTCTTCCAGCTCTGTGGTGGTGTGACTTTGTAACTTACTGTTTATACTGTTTACTTTTACAGTTAGCATGTAAATACTGGGCTCCTCACATCAAGAAAAAATCACCTTTTGATATAAAGGTAAGTATTTTTGGTTTATAATACACTTTTGAATAATTATGTTCCTTTTATCTCTTTAAGGATTAATTCAATAGACTTTCCATAATTTTTAAAAAGAGTTTATAGCAGATTTAAATGATCAAATTAATCAAAGATACAAGTAAGAGAATAAGAATTACTATCCAGATATGACTTTTGTAATTGTTTTAAGCTTTTTCAAAATGTGTGTCTACAATTTATATAATCTTTTTAGATTCCTAGATTGTTAAAATTCATTATTACTGTAAATTACCATGTGAATGTCTTTGTAAATATACAGAAATTTCCATGCAAGTTTCTCGTCAGGTCTTTGTGAATAGAATTGCTTACTTTCTTTTATTTTTAGTTTGAGAGAGATAAAAGTCTGTAATAATGGTGAAAAAGTTGTGTAGTATAGAAGAATAGATGCCTAAGGACCAGTAATATTAAATAAAGAAAAGACCTTATGGTTTAATTGAAACAGTTTAATACAAATGAAAAGAAAAATTCTTAAATGTGTAGGTATTTTTTTAAAAAGTTTTTTTAAGACATGGTCTTGCTTTGTAAAGTTTAGGCTGACCTTGAACTCACTGTGCTGCCCAGGATGGCCTCAAACTCACTGTGATGTTCTTGCCTCAGCCTCCCAAGTGGTGGAATTAGCAGCATGTGCCACCACACCCATGTATGGTTGTTTTCATTAGAATAACATCTCAGAAAGAGACTTTTATATGAAGTAGGTATGTTGATATTGCATACCGTTAAATAAGAAGATCAAAACTTTAAAATGTGCTGTTATAAACTGAATTTTGATGTTTTAGGTACCCTTGGTAAAACTGAACTAATTTAAAATTTATAGTAAGCTTAAGTATTTTATTTATAAATATATTTTCATTTTACTTATATCCTATTTCATTTATGAGGATAGTATTTATAAAAGTGGTGTATGTTTACTGTTAATTATCAGCATATATTTGCTTTGAATATATGATATTTGTATGTGTCTTTTATTTGAATATATTAAGGCCAGGGTTCCTTAAAGTGACTTCTCATAAAATAACAGAAATATGCTAATGTTACTAGATAGAGTCAAACATAATTAGATTAAGAATTTTAGATATTCAGCTCATCCAGATTGAATACCAGATAATTATAGGTGAAGCTATCTATGAATATCTTCAGCAGTTTATTACAGGTTAGTATTTAAACATGACTAGACTCTTCATTTTTAGTTTGGATTTTTATAAAAAGAGAAGCAATAATAGAATTTCATCTAGATTGACTAAGATGTGCCTACTTCACCTCCCTCTCCCACCCTCAAGTATTTATTCGACAAGTACACTTTGAGCAGGGTCTTAGTTATTTTTTTCTCATTGCTGAGACAAAACTACAAACACAAAAAGTTGAGGAGGAAAGATTTCAGTCAGTGATAAACTGGCTTCAAGGCAGAGTGGCCTGGCAGACAGGCGTCACATAGGAGAAACAGTTCATGGCAGAAAAAAGGTAGCAAAGCAGCCAGCAGTGAGAAGCCTCTTTCTGTTGCTCCTATCTTATCAAGACTACTTGAGCTCTGGGTGGCTAGCACTCACCCTTAATCCTAGTGCCTTTAATCCTAGCATTGCACCAGGAATCAATTCCATAGTCACACATTCTAGATCCAGCCACCTCTGAAAAGCCCCACCTTGACCACATAAGGCCTTGTGGGGGACCTCTAAACACAAGCTACAACAAACAAGTAAAAGACATTATAGTTAGTTTACACTATCTTATTATCCCACTTCGTCATTTTGCGAATTTTTTTTTCTCTATTAACAGTAGCACTGCTTTGCCCCTCCTGCTGGTGACTGTTACAGAAGGTTCATCCTGTACCAGGGTTCCTGCTAATTCTTGTTATACCCTGTCTGTTGTATAGCAGCCTCATGTGGTATTTTGTATTTTTGGATCCATTTGATGGATAAGGAAGCTGACAGGAGGGAGGTCAGGCCCAGGGTCATATACATCACCAGTGCTGGTTAATAGTGTGAATCAGGCTTCCAGCTCCAGAGTCTGTAATTTGTTCAATCTAATGCAAATGAACAAGCTTTTCAACGTTATCATTTTTATTGGATAATGGAATATACGGTCTTTATACTTTTAAGTTGCTGTCATACTTTTTTTTTTTAATTTTAAAGGGGGTAAAATTTAAAACAAAACAGAACAAAACGGGGCATAAGAAAGCATAAATCTCAAAGCTAGAGAACCAGAGATCTTCACTATCAATAATGTTGTCTCTTGTTTTCTTCCAAATGGTTATCCATATCTTTGTATAAGGAAAGTTCATACAAAACAACATAACCAATCTTTCGCAAGATGTCCAGTTCACTGGCTCCCACTTGCTAAGCTGGAGGAGGGGGGCGACACACAGGACAGGGCACAGGACAACATGAGATGTTTGATTCTCAGCCCTTGCACCAGCAGGCTCACAGCCGCTCACCAGAGAGGGGAGGAGCTCCCTGTTCTCCTGGCACCCCAGGTCGCCGCATGGTGCAGGTCCCCAGACGCCAGGGTCTCTCTCTTGTGGGCCCCCAAAGCCTGCCACACTCCAAGCTGCTATTTCTTTCTGATGAATTGACCATTGCATTTCCAAAGTTCTGAAATGGCCAATAGACCACTGAAAGAATTCTCCTTAGGCTCCTGTTTGAAACCAGCAGCTATAGCAATCTGCTGGCCTTGCTTCAGGGCCACTGTCATACTTTTTGAAAGCCTGTTTGTTGTTATGATTCTTTGATGGAGACTGAGAACACTTATATATTTTTAAGGTTTTAAAAAATATTGTGATCTTGTGAATTTTCATTTTCTCTAGAAACATAGCACATCATTTTTACGAATATTCTAGGGCACTGTTTTTATGTAGATACATTATTGGCCTTTTTCTTCTACTTTGCTTTCTGCATGTGCATTATTTTTCAAAATCTATTGTGTTATTTCAATAGTGTAGTATTTGACAACTGTCTTAAGCTACTTTGTTATGATTACAGTAATTAAAAATGATCATTTTAGATCTGGAAAACATTGAGATATTAAACATTTTTGTATTTTTGCTCACAGGTAATTGAAGAGATATATGAGAAAGAAATTGTCAAATCGAGGTAGGAATGAGTTTAATTTTTATGCATGCAGGTTAATGGTGGACCAAGTTGGATCTCTTCTGAGCTTCTAATAATGGTCATAACTTGAAGCCTTTTTTTTCTTTTGTATTGCTCACTGAGACAATGGTGGCCTGAAAAATGTTGTATGTAGGTGCTGGAGTCATGATTTTGGTTCTGATTTTGGTTAGATTCTGATTTTGGTTCAGGTTAGAGGGACTAAACTCCATAGAGTTTATTTTTTGAACAAATGCAAAGGAAAGTAAGCATAGAAATTTTATTTCCATTTCGGTTATGCTGATTATCTGATCATTCCTATTAATTCTTCTGAAAAACATTTAATTATATAAGTAAAGCATACATTTGAAATAATATGTACATAATATATAAAATACATAGTTTTAAAAATCAAAGAAATAATTGAAATTATTTTGGAACAATATGTGGAATAAATTAATAAATCTCCCCTGTACTTTAGTGCCCTGTTTATTTATTTGTGTAGGTGTCATTTATATTCCCTGCCCCTTCTGACACAAAAGGGTTTATATTTTGAATGCTGTTCTTTTTTTTTTTGATTTAACAGCATATCTTGAGCTTTGTTATACATTCACATGTAAGTATATATCCCTGGTGATTTTTTTAATGGAGAAAAGAAACATAGTTAGAAGTAACTAGCTGAATTCATTTTAGATATTCCCAGTTTTGTTGGCTTCATCAAAACAGGCTCTTCGCAGCCTGTGTGATTTAGTGCTTTTGCCTTGACATCCACAATGAACACAAGTGTGTTTGTGTTCCTGGCTGTCTCTGGTCAGGAGTAACTTGAGGTTGGCAGGCTTAATGCTTGTTTCCCATCAAGTGTTTTTAAAAGGTAATTGACTATTTTAATAGGAAGTGGAAACATTATAAATGTTCCACATTTCATTACATCTTGTAGTTGATATTTTTCGCTTATTTGAATCTTAGGTAAATTTTGATAAGTATCAGAAAAGCAAAATTATGGTAGTGTCAGAATAGGAGGCGCTTTGTTGTGTTTCAGTGGTTGATTCATGAGCTTGTAGTGATAGACAGGATCAAAGCCATGTTAAGAATTCTGTTCATTTGAAAAACAATAGGGATCCAGTTTAGAGCTTTAAGGACAGTGCAGACATTTGATAAAGAGAATTTGGATTTGGAGGGGGCAGGAGGTTGGAGATTAGATAGGCAATCCAGGAATCAGATCAAGATGACATAGTTCACTTGTGTGCTAAATTAGGAAGCAGATTTGCCAGTTTGAGAGAGGCATAAGTAAACAGACTGCATGGTTAGATGCTGGGGTAAAGAAAGAGGAGGAATAAAGGATGACCCCAAAATGTTTTGCTTAAGTTGCTTGGTGATTAACAGTGTCATTACTAACTTTTACCATTGTTGGGGATATGATTGGGTATAGCTCATTGGTTCTGTTTTGAGTGTCTTAAATTCTAGATACTTAAGAGCCATGCAGATGGAAATGTAGAATAAGTAGTTGGATATTTAGGTACACAGCTCAGAAAAGAGGGGGCTGAACCTCCTTTGTATCAAGCATCATTTCAGTGCCAAAAGTAAAACAATAAATTGGGTGAATAAAACCCCGTTGCTCTTGGACCTTTCATTCTAACAGGGGAGACCTGTAAAATAATGTGTAGTGATGATACAATGCTGGAGACACTAAAAGCTATGATTTAAAAATTGTTGGGGAATAAGTAGTAACAAGGGCTGCTACTTTAGTGATCAGATAAGCTTCCTTAAAGATATAAAATTTGAGCAGATATATAACATAATTTGAGGGTAGATGTGCATAAAATTGCCTGAGGAAATTTAACTAAAGTGGCATAGATAGGTAAATTCCAGGAGCATTTCTCTGTCTATGGTTGAAGATAGATACAAATGTATAGATAAATGTGTTGTATAGAGGATGGTTAATGTCCTTTTTTCTTTTATGTTAACAGACTATCAGTCTGACAGTTACCTTGACTCTTCAGAGATTTCCCCAGTAGTGCATAGTAATATTCTGTCTGTTTGTTTTGGTTATTTCCCATCTAAATTCTTTCTACTATTGTTTCTCCTCAAACACCATTTTTGTTATGAAATAACTAGAAGCCACCAAAGATTTTTTGAAAGGAATTCTAGATATCCCCTCTACACCACATTACATTATGTCAGTGTATCTCTGTCTTCTACCAGAGACAGGAGGAGAGGAAGGCAGAGGGGGCCAGGAGAGGCTGAGCTGTATTGTTAAAATTTTTTTAAGTATCATTGGTGAGACTCAAAAAGATTTACTACAATACTTATATAATAGCCATTTTCGTATATTGTACACATTGAATAAGTTCATTTCTGTAATATATGCGTTGGAGTATGCATTTAAAAATTTAAATGCGAGTGTTTTACACTAGTGCCTGAGGAAATTATGTGTTGAGCTATGTCATATCTTCAGTATTGAAAGAATGGCTTTATGTAATATTCATTAACCTGTTGGATATCAAAATAAGCAGTTTATAGTTTAGTATGTAATAAGCTAATACTATTATGCATTAAGGTAAGTATTCATTTTTTTGCCTATCAACCCTATTTTCCAGAAGGGAAATAATCAATTCTAAGTAATCATAATAATTTTACTTTTTGGATCTTAAAATTAGATCATTTCTAAAGGTGTTTTTGTCCAGTCAACCAGTTATTATGTGGTATATTGCAAAACTGCTGTCCTTTTTTGCTGTTCCTGCCATTGTCGGACTCGGCAAGTTGTTTTAATGTATTTTTATCCAACTTGAATTTTAAAATATTAAAAAATAATAATTGTTACTTCAGTGCTCTCTATGGGCCACCTTGTCTTAGGCATCTTGCATATTGTAGCTCATCCATCTCCATAATAACCATATGACCATGTAACTATTGTTTACCTTGTAGATGAGGAAACTGAGGTACACAAAAGTCAAATAACTTGGCCACGATGTTTCTCCGTAGCTGGAGGCACAGTTGGGTACTAAACCCTGGTTCCCTGGCTCATGTGCAATATTCTGTTCTTAAATAGTAGGACAAAGTCCATTGCCCCAGAGTCTCTTAAGTTGCACACTTCTGTATTTTTCCTATACTTTTATGAATCTGTCCAAGTGGTTTGTATGCTTCAAAAAAGTGATTTACAGGACTATTTACCTTTGCCAGTGTTTATTTGAAATGTATAGGCCTTTTTACTATGAAATATACCCAAAATGCCATAAAATAGGAATCTATTCCTATGAATTTTAATTTATAACCACCACCTAGGTTAAAAAAGAAAAATCCTGACTGCGGCCGGGGCACCAGGAATCCCCTGCCCTCAGCTTTGCATGTATGAATAGTGAGCACTAGTCTGTGCTTTATTTTGAGCTTGAAATAAATGTAAGAATATAAATATATACTCTAATGTATATATTGTTCACTATTAGATTTATTTCTTATTCATTTAACTGTTCTGAAGTAGACAGTTCAGAAGTTGAAAATATCAGGGCCCTCATCATTGTCTCCATGTGGTTGCTTTGGGGCTTTTCCTGGGGTTACAAGGAGTCCACTCAGCTGCAGCCACCATGTTTCCTAAGGTGGCATCCAAAGGGAGAAACAGGGTAATTAAGGGTAAATAATTGCAAGTCCCCCTGCCTGTATCCTAATTAGATGTAACGAGGTTACTGACAGTTAATTAACCTAGTTTGTTCTATGTCACTGACCAACTTTGGAAGGATCTAGTGAAATGCACTGCTAAGTTTTGGACATTGTTGGATATAGTGTATGCTCTTAGAAAGCATAGGTAACTTACAAAAACATCTAAATGCACTTTTAAAAAAATTGTATTTGTTATTACTATAACTTTCACATGTACCTTTGAAGTTGTGATGTGATGTCTGGTGCCTCCGCAAGTGCTTACACCTTAGGTCTTACATGTGTCTCTTTATTGGGGTTGGAGATCTCGACTACATCAACAAAGTGTCTTATCTATTCTTGTGTCTTCCTGCTTTTGCATAATAAAGGCTTTCATTCTTAGTAAAGTTCTGTGGAGTTGCTTGCTCAGTCAAACTTAAAAAATCAGAAATTTGTGGAGTAGGATTTTAACAAGGTTATGGCCTCCTGGGATGTTATAAATTCATAATTCATATATATATATATATAATTTCCAAAACTAGAAACTATTACCTGTAGCAGTGTTCTGGTGCAGCTGATTATTTCTAGTATTACAAAACGAGGCAACTAAGTTTGTGGCCATCGGAACCTGCCTTTGGAGAGGTGCCCCATGACTGTAGCATCGTTTATTCATATGAAGCAAGGTAATGCTATTATAAACAGACTGTGGTGAAGAGACATATCTGACATTTCCTACAGAAAATTCTTCAGAAACTTAGTCTCACTGTCAAGACTAAGAAATAATGTGAAACATCTTTCACATTTATGACCTAGATAGGTATGCCTATGCCGTTAAAGCCTATTTGTTAGTACACTGGAAATTGATAGAGGGTAGCTTTTGGCGATTGTGGTCTCAGATTGCTTAATCTGTTGTGTTGCTTAGTTTCAAAAGATTACGAATAAACTTGCATTAAGAACTCTGAAATGTTTATATTTTGTTTTTTAAAATGTTCATCATTTGTTTTTGTGTTTCCAGATTTGCTATCAGAAAGATAATGCTGTTGGAATTTAGGTAAGTTAAAAGGCATTGCTTTGATGAAGATACAGGTGAAGTATAATTTAAGTTTTGTCTACCTCTTTTCTGTGTATTTCTAAAAGTGGTTAAGAAAGTAATTCTACAGATTCAGAGTGTAGCTCAGTGGTACAGCGTGAAGTTAGTGTCGGCAAGGCCTTGGCTTCAGTTCCTGGCACCAAAGCAACAGACAACAACAAAAAGAAAATAATTGTAAATCAATGACGGTTTCTGTATTTGTGATTGCCTTGTTTTGGATATGGGTATATGTTTTTTGCTTTTAAAGAAGTCTTCTTATCAAGCAAACCTATACCGTATTTTGAGCTGTTTCTCACAGTTAGAGTAATGTGCTGAGTAATTTATCTTGCTTGGTTTCTCGTGATCTGGTAGAAGTGAATTGAGGTGTGTTCTATAGCCATTGTTTTCTTTCTGCCAAGCTAAAAGGTTGTTACTAAGGCAGCATTGTTCTAGCCTAGCCACTGATAATCTAAACATTTCAGCTTTTCTATCATGAAGGTCCAGTGTGCCGAAAATGAAAACGAGTATTGTTGATGGCAGCAGTGTTTATTATTCATAAAACTTATATTAAGTGTAGTATTAAATATTTTATTTACGTAGTGCTCATAGCAGCCCTGCCAAGTAAGCATCATCTTCATTTACTGGAAGAATTTAAGATCAGAGAGGTGATGGAATGTGTTGAAAGTAGTGCAGTTAAGTAATTGGAAAAGCTGGAAATTGGTGAAGATGGCTTCACATTGCCAAATTACAAAGCAGATTAGGCTAAGCCAGAGTGAACAACAGACAACAGAAGAAATAGCTCTTCCTCCTGCCAAAGAAGTTGAGATAATTGTATGTTTGATTTCATACTGTAAAGTCATTATTTTGAAAATTATTATGGATTTAAAAGAAAAAAGAATATTTAACCAAGAAACAAGACAAGGAATAGAAAAACTGTATTACTGTAATGTAGTCTAAAATGTTTACCAGTTTGCATTGTTTGAAATATTACATATTATAGTAATTTAAAACAAGAGCAAAAAGTCCTGCTTTTTTTAAATTACAGTTTGAGAGCATTTTACAGTTCAATATAGTAATTGATGTTTATAACTCTGAAGGATAAGAAACTTGTTATTTTTTGGAAATGAGAAATACTTAAATTTGAGAACATTTCCATCCATCATAAAATAAGAGTTTGGTATCTGGAGAGGAAAGTTCTCATCACCTTAAAAACTGACCTTTATAGAATACCTTGTAAATTAAGTGTTACAAAGTCTTTTTTGTTTGTGTTTTGTGTTTCTTTTTGTTTGTGTTTTTGTTTTTTTGAGACAGTCTTGCTATTGCAGTTCAGGTGGCCTTAAACTCACTTTGTAACCCAGGATAGTATCAAACTCACAATGATCGTCCTGCCTCAGCCTCCCAAGTGCTGTGATTACAGGCATACACCACCACACCTAGCCAGTCTCTTTTTGATTAAGTCTCTTTTTCGATTCTAGAAATCATTTTCTCCTGATAGGAGTTGGTGCTGTTGTCTAGACACATCTATTTGTGAAAGTATCCTTTATATCATTTTGTTTGAATAATATTTGTCAGATATTTTTATATTTTACAAGATTCTTAGACAAGAGAATATCCAGTGGTCTGATGGTAACAATTGTGTATATTGATAACCTTTGTTGTCTTCTCACCTTGAAAGTGTAGGACTATCATTTTTCAAAGCCATGTTTTCTTAGTACAAATTTGTAGCATTGACCTAGGTTACAGGTATATTTTTGAAAATACAGGTTTTCCAAATATTTTCAGCAGGTTATAAATGATTACATTTTTCTAGGTGAGTGACACAGTGCTGGTAATTAATAAAATAATTTGTGCCTTTTTACTCTTTACAGCCAGTATCTTGAAAATTACCTCTGGATGAATTATTCTCCAGAGATGTCCAGCAAGGCTTATTTAATGTCCATCTGCTGCATGGTGAATGAGAAGTTCAGAGAAAATGTCCCTGCGTGGGAGGTAACATTTCAGTTACTTTTTAGCTCACATATTTAAGCTGTAATGAAGTAGCAGAGCTTTTTATTGATAATAAATTGGAGGAGAACATTACCCAAGAGTAAACTACTATGAAAAGTATGGATATTTGAAAGATAATTTTATTTTGACATTTTCTTCCAACTAATTTACTATAAATTGAAAAATGATGAATGCGGAGTTATTTCCTTTGTGCTTGAAACAAATAATGGCATGTATTATGAAGACATTAGGAACCGGCAGAGTTAAAGTTATAAGTACACATAGGTAACGTTCAAAAGTCAAGGTGTGTTTCTACTGTCATTTCAGTTTTCTCTTTGTCCCTAGCTTGAGCTCTGTTGTTGCTTTCTGGAATGTCTAATGTACTGTCTCCACTGAATCCTTGATCTCACTCCCTTAGTTTCCTCCTCTACCTTGTCAGGGCTTCTGGCAGGGACTCTGCTCTGCCACACATTTTTGCCTGGCTTCTTAGGCCTCCCTTTGAAATCAGAGGGGAATCCTCCATGTCTCTAACTTTTCCAGTTGACTGTAAAATAAGTGGCAAGTAGATAATGCCAGGGTTTACTTCCATCATGAGCAGTTGCCAGACCTCCTTGGATCATTGTTGCAGCAGCCTTTGAGTGCTAGATGAAATGAATCCTGAGGAACCAATTCCCTAGATGGCCCTTATCAGGGTCCAGAGCTCTTTTCTCAAAGGAAAGGTTTACCATCCTGAGATACCTTTAAGACATCTTCTTATTCTCATCTAGTGTACTTGATTCCTTTGTAGTGGCACTAGTCTCATCAGTAACCGTATCTTCTTTGGTCCCAACTTTACCTGTGGTTTCTTTCAGGCCAGATTTTTTCAAAATTTTCTGGTTTGCCTTTTGTTCCTGATTTTCAGCTATTAATTTGGCTACCACCAGTACTCATGCCACAACTTGAACATTGGGATGCCTTGAAATTTCCTCTGCCAGATCCATTAATCTATTGCCCGTAAACTCAGCTTTACTCACAAATCTTAGTGTATAGCCAAAATGTAGACAAATTCTTTGCTAGAATGTAACACAAATGGTTTTCAGTTCATTTGCTATTGTGTGTTCATGCTCATCTGTGAAACCTCATGAGCATGGCCTTTACAGTTCATATTTCAGTCAGTACTGATCTTCTGAGTTCTGACCAGAATCACTGGTCAGTTTTTCTTATGACATTCTATGACTTCCTTAGCCCACATCTGCTTCTCTTTTCAAATTCCTCCTGCACACCAGTTCTGAAGGTGTCAGAAACACGTGGTCTGCTACATTGTGGCAACTTTTCTAGTTATCAGTTTTCTAAATGGGTCAGCTTTCCTTTGCTGGGTCACAGTGCATGACACCCACAATTTAAAGAAGTTTATTTTGCCTCGCAGTTTCAGAGGGTCATGATTAGCAGGCCTTGAGGCAGGACATCTTGTTGGAAGGGCGTAGTGGAGCCAGGCTGCACACATCCTGGAAGCCAGGAAGTAGAGCACCGGTAAAGAAGGGGGCAGATAGCAGGTATAGGTACAGTTTCCAGCATCATGGCCCCATGACTTACTTAGAAGTGTGCTTTACGTGGTGTCCTAGGCATCTCTCAAGCTAATCAAATTGAGTCAAGATTAGCCATCACAAATATTTATACAATATTGTGTAATAGGGAAATCAAGGGATCTAGAGCAAAGGGGAGAAACATGTATTAAAGAAATACCTTTGAAATAATTGGCATATGATAATCAAAGTAATGCAAAGTTGGAAGAAGAATGAGAGTAGAACTGTAGGAACGTTGCCATTTAAGTAATAAAGTGGAACCTTCAGTACTGTGAAATGGACTTGAGGGCTGATAAGGATCATTTGGCCTCCACGGCCATTGCAAAGTGAGGGAAGTGATGTAGGTGGAGGCTTGGTTTAGAGGAGTGTGTGGAAACAGTATAGACCATACATTTGGCACATCTGATAGTTGGAGAAAATGAGAAAATAGATGAAGGAGGCTTAGATATATGTATTTCTGTTATTTACATGTCATAAGGAAAAAACTAATATAGCAGGAAAAGCTGTTCCTAAGATTAATTACAGTGTGAAAACTGAAATTTTTGCTGAAGATACAGCTTTGTCAGGAATTCAAATATTTCAGATCTTTAATAAGGAAATAAAATTAAATACAAGCATAATCTGCAGGATAAAAAATTGATGGAATTAAAGCCATGATTTTATAGGCTAGCTAAAGATTTCTCCAAGTTTCTCACAGTCCTGTCAGAAACCTTTGCTTGACTTGCTATCTAAATATAAGTAAGCATGTGATAGTCCTTTCATATGTGTACAAGTAATCTTTTTGTGTATTTGCTAATAGCTTCCTAAAAATCTTACTGATTCTCTGCAGGAATAAAAGTAGGTGAGCAAACCAGTTCACAATGAATTTTTCTGTTTTCAGACCTTTAAGAAGAAGCCAGACCACTTCCCGTTCTTTTTTAAGTGTATCCTGACTGCAGCATTGGCTGAAACTGACGGCGAATTTTCCCTCCATGAACAGACAGTCCTGCTGCTTTTTCTTGATCATTGTTTCAACAGCTTGGTAATTTTACTTTATGTTTTGGGGAAATTTTCAAGTTTTTTAATTATTTTAGATTGAGTTGAGGTGCGAGTACCTTTGTGACCATCTCTTCTTGTGTACTAGTGGGAAATAAGGATGGGTAATACTACAAGTTTGATTTCAGTAAAGCCATTTTAATAGTTTTGGACTTGATCCTTCCTTTTTCCTATCCAGACTCTTAAGAAAAATGATGAGAGTTCAAAGCACTAAAGGAAAGCACAAAAACAAGAAGCTGCAGAATGTCGTGACTGTGAACTTTAACCAGTGAAATCTGTGCCACGGCCTGCACACGTAGTAGTTTCATCGCTGCTTAGTCACACCTCGTGTCCAGGCTAGCAATCAGGAGGAAAGCTGTATTTTGAGTTGAATGATTAAGGCCAGTTGTGGATGACATTTTACAAAGTCTTGGATTGTGTGTGATGTGCTTTCATGCTTTGTGAGATTATCTTCTAAAAATGTGCGGTGTTTTCAGTAATCTTTCATTTGAGTTTCTCAACTGTGGTTATCTGAAGACTCACATACTTACATAAAGATTAAGTCCTTCTGAATGGATAATGCATGTGTATGGAGTTCTCTCTTACGTTGATTGAGGTTATTGCCTATTTCTATATACCACCTCACTTGGATCTTGTAAAGGCATAAAAATACTTAACTTCAATGTTTACTGTTCAGCTGTTCAATGTTCAACTGTTACTTGTTTAACAGTTTATTAAAGTAAACAGGAAATGGAGATAGACATCTTTTTTTAGAATCAGAAATTGAACAAAAATAAAGTTTAATTAGTATAGTATTAGTTTGGTGGCAGGTTTAACCATTTGAAAACCTAGTTCATTGTAGAAATACTCTATCTTTTATGTTCCAAGTGTTGTTTTTTTTTTGAGGAAGTCGTGTTTGTTTTATAAAGTACACTAAACTGACACTGAGCCATGTCTGTAGGAGAAATAGAGCGCTAGGTTCCTACAGGCCTCTGGTTATAGCGTTTTTATCAAACTTAATATAGCACTTTATTTTATGTGTATTTCTGTTTAAAGAAGTTTTATTTTTAGTATAGATTTTGATTCATTAACTTTGATCTCACTGCCAACAGTACTTCTGTTCCTGAATGTAAATTATCAAACAGTATTTTCTCAGGCACATCAGAATTTTAAGTCTCATGAACTTTAGATAGCAGTAGTAACGCTTCAGTCTTTTTGTGGGGTCCACTTTAAACAGTAAACGTACCAACGAAAAGCACAAGAGATGCGTGCAATGTATGAAACGCATCACTTTTTGTGTTACGATTGCTGCAAGTGAAGTGGAGTCAGCTCACCCCTAGCTGATAAGGTACACAGAAGGCGGCCCAAACATTGGCCTCACCCCAGACTTAAAGATGCAGTATATGAGCTATCCAAAGACTTTGGTGGAAGTGCTAGAGTATTTATACACTTGTTTTCTTCATGCCTGAATAGGAAGTGGACTTGATACGAAGTCAAGTACAGCAGCTCATCTCCCTCCCAATGTGGATGGGCTTACAACCTGTAAGTATTTAATTCCAAAAATCTCATGTGTGTGTAGAAGGTACGATTTTTAGACTGTGTAGCTTTAATATGGATAGAAAAGTGTTAAGTAAAAATCTTTCCTACTTAGAAAAGTTACTTAACTGTAGTTTTTAAAGTTTTGATATTTTTATATGCATCCTAATGTGTTTTACCTAATTTCTGTATTTTAAGTTGAAAAAATGTAGCATCGGTTGCTTTTGTAGAGAAAGGGGAATAATTTAGCAAAGTATAGTTGTCCTTATACATGTCTTTGTATAAGACTAAATCAAACTTGATCTTTTAAATTTCCTGTTACTAGAATGTATATACAATTGTAGGTCTGAATAATTTTTAATATTAATGATTTTTGTTTTTTCATCAAGTCTTTATTGGATAATATGTATGCCTTCTAATTAGCATATTTTAGGAAGTAAAAGTAAAGCTACTTCCATCGGTCTGGGAAGCAGAGGCAGGAGAATTACAAGTTTGGGTCCAGCCCATCAGTTCAGTGATTGACCAATTTCCTGTCTCAGAATAGAAAGTAAAAGTAGAGTGGGGCAGTGACTCATTTGGAAGCCCTGGGTTCAATCCCCAGTATCAGTGAAATGCTACTACTACTGCTGCTACTGCTACTACGAATAATGTTAAAATGATCAAATTTCAATGTAATACTTTTTTTCAGAATTCTGTTTCCTACTCACATGAGTATCGACACACCCAAATATGTAGATTTACTTAGTATTTTGGTGGAAGAAAATACGACACATATAAGTAATTGCTACTGGTAAAAAGTAACAGGTTCATAAGAGGATATACCAATGGGAGAGTGGCATTTCCTTATTTACTTTTTTTTGGGTCCTGGGGATCGAACTCATGCTTGCCAGGCAGGTACTGTACTGCCAAGCTATATTCTTGGCCCCTCCTGATTTACTTTGGATAGCTCTTTTATATTTATTGAGACATTTACAGACTTCAGTGATTATGCTTATATTTTTATATTTTGCAGACTTAGCTCCTTAGTTTTAGAAATAAAAATTAATTTGATTATCGAGCTCAAGATCTTGATTGTAAAAGACTGTTTCTTCTGACTTAGTTTTCATTAACCACTTGACAGTTTGCTTTGAGCGGCACTCGGGCAGCTTGTTTGTTTATGTACATACTGTCCTGTGTGTGTCATCAGGCAGGTGTCTTTTTAATTGGTCAGTCCTTGTTTTGAATAAGTTTGATTAAATTGTCATTTTTATACTTTTTGTTATTTTATAAAACTTAATAAGAAATACGCAATTTTTAGTCATTCTGTATTTAAATTATGGGACAGTTAAGTCTAAGATTAGAAATTTTCAAAACTTTAATTATTAATATTTTAATTTTCAGTATTTGTCCTGTTGCTTAGTATATTTATATATTAGGAAGCCTTCTAATAGTCTAATCTTTATCCTTGTAAACATTGATGTTGTTGGTAATTTAATGTTACATCTCTGTTGTTCAGGCACGATTGGAATTAGAATTAAAAAAGACTCCCAAGCTAAGAAAATTCTGGAACTTGATTAAAAAGAACGATGAAAAGATGGATCCAGAAGCAAGAGAACAGTATGTTGGCAAAGTGTTAACCCTCCTCAGCTGTTGTACTGGATTATATGTCCTGGACACCTCTGTGCTTTGTTGCTTCCTTTTATATAGTGCTTGACCCAAATAAACTGTCGATGTGTTTTTAGTTGAACCATGTAGGAATATTTTTATAGAATTCTAAAGGAGAAGCCAGAACATCACCAGGCTTTTCCTTTCCTTTTCTCCATACCAGTGATAAGTGCTACTGTTTTCTCCCTTCCTGTTGTCTACAATCTGTCTCTTGTGGAGTTTGTAGATAGCCTTAAGTTTTGAAACAGTGTTTCTGGAAGTTGTAGGCTTTAGACAGGCAAGACTTAAGGCAAGGACAGAAGGTAGTTATAATCTTTGGGCAAGAGATCATGAGAATTTGAACACAGTGGCATTGTAAGCAAATGGAGGGCGATGGAGAACAGAGAACTGTTCAATAAGTGGTGGTGAACTGTTGAATTTGAGAATGATAATGAGTAGTTTTCAGACTAGGTAATGAGGGGATAGTTAGATACTCACCAAGGTGGGCCTGGCAGTAAAGAGGGTGGCTTCAGTTTTACCATGCCAGATACTTTTGAGATGAAGATTGAGGCTGTAAGAAATGTGAATGATGCATTTGTAGGTACATATGTAGTTAATAATTGAAACCAGGAGCCTGGATGAGATTTCTTTAATGAGGTATATAAACCACGTGCAGAGGATGCAGAACATAAGTATGTACAACCAGGAGTTAGGTTGGTGGTTCCAGAGGAAGAATTGGAAAGCTGCATGTCAGGGAGATGCTTTTGCAAGTAAGAGTAGGAAGCGCTGTGCCACGGTGCTGGGCTCAGAGTAGGTCTAGCCGTGTCTAATTTCTAGTCCCATGTCATCTCTTCCTGTCTTTCCAGCGAACGCCTGTTCACCTTGATTGCCCTGAAAAATGCTATCTTTGCAGAATTTACTTTTTCTAAAGAAATTTTACTATTATCTAATTATAATTTAGTCCTAAATCTTTCTGTTCCTGACTTCATTTTCTGTCTTTTGACTATATAACTCCTTACTTGATACTTCTGCTTGGATGAGTGTCATAAACTCAAATTTAGTTTAACTAAATATTTCTCATTGTTTCTTACTCCTAAACTTACCTTTATGTCTGATTTCTCTTAATTCTCCCTGCCACTTGGGCTTGAAAAAGTCCCAGATCTCTGACTAGCTGTTTATAACTAGTCAGACAGTCATGTAGAAACCATTCTTTGTCCTTCCTCTATTTTCCTCTGTTCACACTGTTGTCATAATTTAGGTCCTTCCAGCCTCCTGACTGAACAGCTACTATAAATTCTTATTTGCTCTTTCTACAGCACTGCAGTTTAAGTAGTCTTTGTTGTAGAGCGCTAGGTTTATTTTGCCATATTCCTATTCAGAAGCTTTTAGTGGTTTCTTTGTCCCCATGGGGTAGATTGTAAACTCTTTACAGTGACTTAGAAACCTCCAGCTAAGGGGGCGTTTTGGTGCACACGTGTAATACCAGCATTAGGGTCATGAGGCAGGAAGATTGCCACGAGTTCAAGGGCTACATAGTGAGTTCAGGACCAGCCTGAAATAGATTGTCAAACCCTGTCTCAAAAAGCAAAAAACAAACAAACAAAAAACAGCCAACAACCTCTCACTATTTCTTGTGACCCTCAAATTACTGAATTAGGTTAGTCACTCTTTTCTTTAAGATTTCTTCCCTAAATCCTGTTTACCTGGCTTCCACTTAATTGACTAGTTTTTTCTTCTGAATTGCTAGAACACAACACCTATTTCTGTGATCACAATTTGTATCATTGTTTAGAGAGTAGATTCCGAGGTCAGACTGATGCTTGGCAAGTATAAGATTGTGAGTTCAATTCCTAATACCAAAAAATAATAATAATAAAATCAGACTGAACTAGATTCAATCCCCCCCTTTCTTTGTGACTTTAGGCAAGTTTACATCTCTTCTTTGTAGGTAACTATAGAGTGAAATCTGAGTAATAGGACCGTTTTATAGTACTGTAGTTAATATTAAATGAAATAACTAATATAAAATGCTTAGCACATCATAGATCATGGCAAAGTAATGTGGAGCAGTTTTATTAATAAATTGCTAGCTTGTGTTACTCATTGTTTTTGTATAATAGGACTTAACACTTCTAGTAGACTGTAACCATTCCTCTGTATTTCCAGCAGGTCTGGCATAATCACTTGCAGCCGTCCACTATGTTATAAATGTCTGTTGATTAGTTGGTACATCTTAAATTAGGAATGAGTAGAAAACTGATTTTTAAACTAACCTTTACTCTTTATCCATTGTAGTCCATAGTATTTAGTACTTTAACGTGTAAAACTATAATTTGTTTACCTCAGCATAAGTACATAATCATGCATTATAGGACTGAGCTTGAGATAGTAAATAAAAATTGCAGGAAGAAAAGGACACACTTGTTTAGCTTACTTTGGTTAGTAATGAGAGTATTCATTTCTTCATGTAGCACCGTGTTTATAGAACAGAAGCTTTGTGTTCAAATTATGTTCCTAATGACAGAAATGGAACATTTGAAGAGTGTAAGAAAGGCTTATTCAGCATGTAAGATTTATTTTTAAAGTAACAGTTTCTCAAAAATACTTTGATCCATGTTCTTTGATTTTAGGGCCTATCAAGAGAGAAGATTTCTTTCACAACTCATCCAGAAGTTTATCTCCGTGCTGAAATCAGTTCCACTTTCTGGTAACTGTCTTATTTTACTCAACTCATTTATGAATAAATATATGTATTTACATGCACATGTATGTATCATATATATGTAAATGTACATATACATTTATATATACTATATATGTATATATGCGGAATTCCACATAGATGGAATTTGCTCATCTCAAATCTAAAAATATTTGAAAAGAGAATTTGAATTAGGAGAGGGCAAGATGCAGGAAATTGGGTATTATAGTGGTCAGATCAATATAATGATGGCTTAAAATTGTAGCTTAGGAAGGAGAGGACTTGCCAATTCAAGAAAGATCGAAGTGATGCTTGATGATAGGCTGTGGTAGGGGGAGAAATGAAAGAATCAAGAGTGACCCCCAAATATTTTACTTAAGTTGCTGAATGATTGGAATGATTTTAAATTTTATCAACAAAGTGAGCACCCTTTCCTTTTCTAGTATTTCCAGTCAAAACATTAGGGTCTCCCTTGAAGCTCTTTTTAAAACATCAGCATGCTTATTGAAATGTTCATTTAGGTGCCTCATATTTTTTGTATTTGCTTACTAGGCCCAACTCTTTTGTATAGGTGCTGTGATAAACAGTGAACAGGTTTTCAAATGATAACCAGGTATCATACAGAGATAAAAAGAAAATTTATTTTTGAAATAGAAGCTACAAAATAAAATGGATCAAAGAGAACTAAAGCAGGTTAAGTCCATTTATTGATGAAAATGATACATATTATATAGAGTATATTGGAGTATATTCTTAGTATTGTCAAATGTACATGATGCACACACAAAATGTATATATGTGTGTGTTATATACGTATATACCAAGAGAAGTTAACTATATTGAGTTGCGTAGATCTTTGTAAGCATTTAATGAATGTAGGTAGAATACTGTCTACTTGGGTATATATGCTACATAAGATATTATTTAATATTTCTTAAGTGGAATATAATACTGTTTAATATTTAAGTAGAATATAATAGTGTTTTAACATTTCTTAAGTGGAGCAGCTCCACTATTAAATCATTTTTCCTTTTTTTTTTATAGCTTTGTTTAACAGAATTAGCTACTAATGCTAACTTTCCAAACTGAAAGTTATAGCTAAAATTCAGTGAGGAATAGATAGCAGTGCTATCAATCAGCTGTACTCAATTTGGAGCATAATGTACATTTTAAATCTTTTTAAGTGCCTTAAATCTGAATACTGGACAAAACTTGGAGTTCTTGTCACAAATAATAATAATAATACTTTGAACTACTAATATCTAATAATCAGAGACATGAAAATTGATTTAATTACAGAATATTTGTGTAGGCTCATCTAGGTTTAAAAAATAAATGTCAGTGAACATAAGGCCTACAGTAATTTTAACAACCTGTGAACAACAACCATCTCTTGCCACCATTGTTTACATAAGAATACATTTCTTAATCTTGAGCTTTAATCAAAATTTGTTTTGTTGCTTGCAAAGAAGCCAAAAAGATGCTAGAAATAATGTATCAGTTCAAAAAGGGTATGAAGATAGATGGAATAGTTAAGAGGTAGAAGGCTAATTTTTAAAAGGAGGATTAGTGTTTGATTTTTATAGGCTCATAAAACCAGCATGGCCTTGTCAACTGTTACAAAAGAGATCTGTGTGGGATGGCCTGAAATGTTAAGACTACCGTCAGAAGGAAAAGTCCCCAGAGTATACTTAAGAGGCAGGTGATAAGGATATGGTACTTGTGTCTAAAATTAGGACAGGGTTTCTGTACTGAATGCACCTGTCACCACCAGAGCACAGAGTACACCATAGTTTGTTTTCTAATTTTAGCAAAGCCATTGACTATATTTTCTTTTAAACTGTAAATAATGATACAGAATAGAATTTGCTTTTTTTTTTTTTTGACAGTTATAAGGAAAATAGCAACATAGGACTAGCTTGAATAGTTATAAGTTAAAAATCACTCCTTTGAGTTCTTTAGTTTAGTGATGTGACCTACCGTATACCAGAAAGCCTGGGTTCCAGGTCTGATCTTTGTTAGGTCATTTTCTTTGGTCCTCAATGTTTCCTTTGGAAAATGATTGTCTAGCGGCATGGTTAAACATCTTTTTTGCCTGTTACATCTTGCTCTTATTTCAAGGTCTGGCTTAATGGGCGTATGTTAACTAGTAAAGCTCCAGGAAAAATTTCAGATAACATTTCCATATGTTAATGACAAAAATATTTACATTTGTTTCTCCATATAAAGCCTTCCATTTTCCTATAGTCTATAAATAATTAATTTTTAAGAGACATGTTTAGGCTGCCTTTTACAAGTCCAGTACTGGGTTAGTCACTGCTGGAAATCTGACTAAGGAGCAAAAGGGACCTGAAAATTATCTCTTTTAATTATAATGGTCTTGGCAAGATGGTTTTATCTGGTAAGTGCATTTCCTGGCATTAGGGGAAGAAAAAAACAAAAACTTGTACTCTGAAAGTATTTCATGTCACAGGGTTGTAATTATTTAAAAACAAAAATGAATGTTTTTAAAAATAGTATATTATACTCATGAATAGTTTAAAATAAGTTCAGGGTTTAAAAAGTATTTTACTGCTCTATGTTTCATTGGCATTTCAGTATAAAACAGTACGTATTCCATGGAAAAAATATAGATTAACTGTTACTTGGTTGGTATACATGTTTGCTACCCATTTTCTATGTACTTCTGTGATAGATTTGATAGATACCAGGCTAGTACAGTGATGGCAAAGCTTTTAGAGCGGTACACGATAGGAGACAGCTGGCTGTGGCGCATGTATCTCGTATCTGTAGATGTGCTTATGCACATGGAAGAACTTTTGGAAGACACATATGTGATGGTAGCCAGGAAAGTGGAGAAAGTCTGATACAAAACTACCTTCACATTTTTAAATATCATTTTTCCAAATCTGTTCATTGTACAAATTTTTTAAAATTAACACTCCAAAAAATATTTTTGCACACCTGAATTTTAAAACCTACCTCTGACCCAGGCTAAATTTTTTTACTTTGGCTTATTTATAGAGCTAAATATTAAAAGTATAGCTTGCTTTTTAAAAAATATATGCTAAGTTCATACTTTAGATTGTACTCTAATTCTAATTGATAAGAAACAAATGATTTTGTTTACATTGTTAAATAACTACCAGTTTTAACAAATAGTAAACAAAATGACCTAAGAAAATTCTAACATTTTTCCTCTGACGTCTAGAACCTGTCACTATGGACAAAGTTCATTACTGTGAAAGATTCATTGAACTTATGATTGATCTAGAGGTAAGAAATTTATAGTAACTCGTTACATCATCAGTTAGAGTACAATTAAGCATTGAAATATCACCTCAAACTGGCATTAGTTTATACCTATCTGAAGGTGTCTTAAAGTGAGGGAAGTCAAAAGTTTGTTGTTCCTTGAGATTTTGAGATGACTGCCCTACCTGGGCTTCTGTTTATTGTCAGTTTTGTAAATTAAGATTTTCAAAGAAGATTTCATAGCATTAAGGTGCAGGATTTAGTAAAAAGTCTAGATAAAGTTGATTTAGTTCAGGTTTAATCCATTTCCTTTCCTTTCCCTCTTTCATGAAAAATTGAAAGAAAATCTAACCTTTATTTTGAAATAAACATCCGTATATTGAACTAGCAGTCATGATATCTTCATGTGTAGTCTAGCTCTAAAATTGATTTGTGTCCTTTCAATATATAGAATTTTAATAACTATCTATTAAATGAGGATATTTGATTTTATTAGTGATGTTCAAAGTGTCACAGTCTTTATAGTTTCTTCTTACCTCTGAGTGTCACAGGGATGTGAGCAGAGACAATGTACATGGAACCTTATAGGGCTTTCTAACTTTTCTTTCAAAGGGCTCCACTTTTGGATTTACATGCTGGGATTTTTCATAAGGTTTTATTGGAAAACTGCTAGTTGAGATGATCTGTGAGATTCGTTCCTGTGCTAAATGTTTTTTAAATTTATTTGTAACATTGTCTTATAACTTTTTAATTTGCCACTGAGTTTGTTCGTGACATGGACAGGACCCCTTACTTTTACATAGTGGGTGTTTGGGAAGGCCAGAGGGTTCTTTGTGATGTCTACTTCTAAGTGGACTTTCCCACCACCTGGCGAGCATACGTGCAGAGTTACTGCTTGCTCTTCCCCTCTACCTCCTCTACCTGGAGAGAATACATGCAGAATTGCTGCGCTGGTGTTCATTTTTCTCTAGGCTCTGCTCCCCACAAGACGCTGGTTTAATACCATCCTGGATGACTCCCACCTTTTGGTTCACTGTTACCTTTCCAGTCTTGTTCGTAGAGAAGAAGATGGCCATCTTTTTTCCCAGGTGAGCACTGATAGATTTAAAAACTGTGATTGATATCATTTTAAGTTGATCTTTTCTTTGCTGTGCAACTGTGAGTACCAGGGTGTGACACAAAGTAAATTTTCTAAATATCAAGCTGAATGTAAATTCCTAATTAGTCATCTTAAAATAGTCAAGTCTTATTATATGAAATGAGTGTGTTTTTGTACAGGTGGTCTCGACTAATTATAAATTACAACCTTTTGCTATCTATATGTGGTTTTATTATTGAACTAAACTTATGATTTTGATAATATAGTCCTATGTGTTCACATATTTTGATTTTTTAAAAATTTGAATATAATTCACAGAATCATGTAAGGTGTACAGCGTATGTTTTGAGATACAAACACATTGTGAAACTATTACTATAATCAAGCTAACATATCCATTACCTCGCGTGCTTACAGACTGCTTAATTACTTCTACTTAGAAACAATAGCACAAGTTAAGAAATACTCCTAAAAAGAAGTGTGTATTGCATCTGACTTCTGGAGACACTAAAATACTTAAGTGATCACCATTTTAGATAATTTTCTGATTTTTCTATACATTAATTAGTTTTAGAAAATAAAGCGTTGGCAATGTCAGATGTGCTGTTTTTGCTGGCTCACTTAGTGAAGTGTGGTGGTCTGCATTTACCTCAAGTTTGTGTCAGTATCATCTCTGTTGATATAATTAACTCTTTTCCCCATCCTTCTGTTTCCTTTACATATACCCCCCTCCTCCTTATTTTCTTCTTCTTGTCTAATAATAGTTTCCCTTCCACCTTCGTGTCATCCTCTTTAGATTTCACATAGTAGGGAAAGTATGTACTAAATTGGCAGGATGATTTTGTCAGGTAAATCATAGACCATTTCCTGCCATTAAGAAAAAGAATGGTACATTGTACTCGTGAACAGTGTACAATAAGATCCAAATTTAGAAAGCAATTTATTGAGTCTAGTACTTAACATTTTTGAGTCTGGCTTATTTCACGTAAGGCATCGATTTTCCTTACATGCTGAATCATCACTCTGGATTATGAGCAGTAACTTCAAATGAAGTGTGGTCTGTCTTGCCATAACATGTCGGTGACAGGCATCTGATAGGGTGTGTGACTTTGCCTGCTGTCTTGGGTAGGAAAGCAGATGCACTCAAGTACGTTGCTGTTGATAGGAAGGCAAGTATTACTTCATATTTCTTCTAATGTCATGCAAAAGAAAATATCTAATAAATTTTAATTCTTATCTGACAATGCGATTCTAAACTGGAGATACAATTTCTGTGAATATACATTCTTTTTCTGGCTGTAAGCATTCCTCTTCTTCTCATTCTCATTTAAGATTTCTATCCAGTGGTTTGCTGTATGTATCAGCATATATTAAAATTTTAATAGCTGATCTGCTATAGATTTGAACTAAAAATAATAAAGATTGGGGGCAAATGCAGTCAGCAGTCTCTGTTGATGCTGCTGCCACATGGAGAGAACAAGGCCTTTCTCGTAGCAGGACATGAGCTAAAGAAAGGCTTGATAACCAGGGAGACAGATGGGAGGAATGAATAACTTAATGGTTACGAGCCACATGTAGAAAGGATATTTCTAATTGCAAATTTTGAAACCCTCATTCAGAAAATCTACCTAAATGACATAAGTTAAAGACTTCAGGAGTTCCCTCTAGTGTACAGTTTTATAATTTTGCAATGATACTGACAGATTTTTTTTTTTCATTGAAATACTAGGCTTCCTTGGCTTATCTCCTGAATGTCTCTTACAGCATTGGGATTGCTGTTAAAATTTCCTGTGGAAGTAGACTATGTACAGTATATTAAATAGACTTAACAATGTATTTGTAAGAAACATACTTCATGTTCATGTAAATTAAACATGTTTGACTGTATTTGAAGTATTTGTTGTAATGTTTACGTTCCATAATGTTTCAGCACCTCTGAAGAAGTACGTATATGAACTTGTATAGTATTTTTATGCTTTATTGGTCTTACATTCACACAGCCTCTTGATTTCAATGTATCCTTTCAGCTTTTGGACATGCTTAAGTTCTATACTGGTTTTGAAATTAATGACCAAACTGGGAATGCCCTGACAGAGAACGAGATGACCACAATTCACTATGATAGAATTACTTCTTTACAGGTAATTGAAATGCATGATAGCCTTTGTTATGTCCCTAAGATTGGGTCATACTATAATTTAGATTTTCTATACATGCAGAGAAAAAGAGGTATTAATTTAATAGTATTTTTAGTGTCAGGTGTTTTAAAACTTTTTAAAATGTTTTAAAATGTTTTTAATTCTAAGTTCATGAAAACAGTTACTTTAAATACTCTGAATCAATGTACTAATATTTGATACTCAAAAATACTAATTACTGTTATTAAAAGTGTTGCAACATATGGCAAGAGGTATATAAGTTAAACTGTCTTTTGTAATTACTTCTTGTACTTCAGGAAGTCTCTGTCTCTTCCTTTCCAAACAGCATCTAAATGCACATGGAGAACTCTTTAAGAGACTCTCACTTTGGGGGAAGAGAAATGAACTCAGATGTCTCTTGTGCTTTTCTCAGAGCACTAGTTCTTCATCCTCTTACCTGTGTTCATGCAGTACCCCAGCTAGTGTGACGTGTGGTCTGGTCCTTTGGCACATAACAGTGTATAAAGATCTGTTTCTAGTACTGACAGAGGCTTCATCTTCGTCCTAATACTGCTAATGCTGTTTTGAGAACCAGCTCTCACTCTGAGGCTTGATGGCAGGCTCATTTTGCAGTTGTGTATATTAACCCTGTGGCAAGCTCTTCCATAACCTTTGTGAATTTCTATGTCATAAATTGAGCACATAAAAACTTCTGAATCTTTTCTGTAACATGGGGTATCAAAGAAGATCAAAGACGGTCCCTGCCACTCTGTTACCAAATCCCCATAGTTTTGTGTTTCTTTTTTCTTACTGCTTGCCCCATATTGTTTGGGTGTGATACCTTACTTGGTCTTCTTTTCCCAGAATTCCAAGGAAAGGCAGGATACAAAGATACTATATTTTGGCTTCTTCTTAGATTATCTCTCCAGTCGGACTCTCTCTGCACACTGTCTTTTATTCTTACTAGATCAGTTCTTCATAATAAAATGTTTGGGTTTTTCCTTTTAGTGAAGCTAGCATTCTTGGCTATTTTCATATATTTCAAATTGGTTTTAGAAATAAAAACTGGACACTGACTCTTTCCTGCTAGAATAGTTTCTGTTTTTTGCCATTCTTCTGCTTGATTTTGGATGAGTAAGGCAGAGCTCATGTGGAAATACATAAAAGAGTAGCACATTAATATTTTTAAGTGTATTATTTCTGTTACACAGCATATAAATTATAAATGATCCTAGTAATATGTAAAAATTATTGATATCATCTGCTGTTTTTTTCCTAGAGAGCTGCTTTTGCACACTTCCCTGAGCTGTATGACTTTGCCCTCTCCAATGTTGCAGAAGTAGATACTCGAGAATCATTGGTCAAGTTTTTTGGACCTCTTAGGTAAGACAACATGCGAGAATAGCTATGTAATCGTTTAGGGGCCTGCTTCTTGAATTCACCTTTCTTTGTAGCTTTTATTTGTTTTTTGCACTACTGATTGTATAGTCTTGTTGCTTTATTGTGTTGACATCTGGAACTAGTGTTTCTCTAGCAGTTAGGTATCTCTGAGTCACTTAAATATAATTATCCAACTTTTTTTTTTAAGGGAGTTGTATTTTTCATGACTTACGTCATTTTTTTGTGTACTTTTCTTAGATCTTAAATTTTTCTTAGAGATTAAGTTGGTCAGTCCCATCAGTCAAAAGCAAGTGGGATAGAAACCCATAAAGATTCATCATGTGTGATTTTAGCAATAGGATTTAGGAATATATTTGCAAGCTAAAATTTATAGTTAGTAATATTCTGCAAAACTTAGTTGTCTGCTAATATACTGTTTTGAAAATAGTGGTAGCGTAAGTTTATTTAAGAGGTGATACGCTAAGTGTTTAAATAATCCATTAGGAGCAGATGCCATTTTACAAGAACGGTAACAGGGGCACAGAATAGGTAATGTGCTGAGATTACACAGCAGGTAACGGGTGGAGACAGAATTCAGACCTAGATGGTCTAAATTTTACCATTGTACTTCACTGGCTCCCTGTTTTTAACTTTGAGGATAAATTTAGTTCATTTTCTACTTGAAGTAGAATAAATTTCACTCCAAAATCTAAGACTTGTAGTTGCTTTTATCTTTGTCAAGTGTCAAAATTGCCTGTTTTTTCTTCTTGTAAAACATGCTAATAGAAATATGATAGTACATTGTAATTTAAATTCGCATTTCCCTGATTGATGACTCAAAATGGTAAGCATCTCTATGGGTTTACTGATACCTTTTTTTTTAAAGTAACTATTAAAATCTTTCGCTGTTTATTAAATTGCCTTATTCTTGAGTTGAAACTTCTCGACAGCCTCTTTTGTCAGGAGTATTAAACATCAGTATTTTCTCCCAGCTCATAGTTTGAATTTTCTTTCTCCTAATGTTTTTCAAAGAGCATTTATAAGTTTTGATAAAGGCCAGTGTATCATTTTTTTCTATTATGCATTAGTGTGTATAGATAGAAGTCATGGCAAAAACCACAGTCCTCAAGATTTTCTACTACAGATTTTAGTTTTGACGTAAGTCTGTGATTCATTTTGAATTAGTTTGTATTTATGATGCTACTAGAGGTAAATGTTCATACTTTGCATTTGAATGTGCACAGATTCTTACACCACTGTTGAAAAAATGCAAAGTGAGACAATAGTTTTTCTGCCCTTGGATTGGCAAAACTTAAAAGACTAGTTTATTTAGTGTCATAGGGGAGAAAAATAAACAGTTCTGTTGTGTTGTTATGGGTGTAAATTGTTAGCAGTCTTTTCTAAAGGAATGTGTCAGACTGGGAGCTTACAGCTGCAGCTTTCCTGGTCCTAGGAAGAAGTACCAAATATGGCATATAAAAGTGAAAAAGGATGCTCCAGTAGTTTCGATCTTGATCTTGATGGTCTGTCTTCACTCAGATGTTCGCTACAGAATTCTTGATAAAGGCCAGAAATTTAAATTAAAGACTCGTGTATTGCTGGTTCAGTGTCCAGCCCTGTGGCACCGTAGTGAGGGGTGGGACCTAGGGGAATGTGCTGCGTCCCTGGGGTGTATCCCTGAAGGGAGTGTTAGGGACCCGGCCCCTTACTTTCTCTCCTACTCCTCTTTTCCCTTCCCAGTTTCTTCTTCCCACCTTCCTTCCTCTTCTCCCTCTCTGTGTCCTCTGCTCTCTTACCCTCTCTGCTTCGTGACTTCCCCGAGGCGAGCAGCTTCCTCCACCGTGCACTTCTGCCATGCAGCACTGTTGTGTTGTAGTCCCTAAAGCAACTGGGCCAAGCAGCCATGGACTGGAACTCTCGTGCTATGAGCCAAGAGAAATCTTGCTTCTTTTAAGTAGATTTATCTCAGATATTTCTTATAGAAGTAGAAAAGTGATTAACAAATACTCACTGCTGAGTTCTTGATAATGGCCAAAATTAAATTAAATATCAATAGAACAATTTAAGAAAATATAGAATTCTATGCAGTTCCTTAAAAGAGTGAAATATATCTGTAGTTATTATAAGACATATAATTAGATTCTCATATAAAAATGAATAACCTTACCAGTCTGTTTGTTTCACTTTAAGTACAAAATGAATTAAACAGTTTTCCTGGGTGATGGGAATTGAAAATGGAATAGCCACTTTGAAAAATTTGGCATTTTCTTTTAATCATGTACTTGTTATTTGATCTAATATATATATGTATGTGTCCAGGGTATAATAAAGATATGCTTAAATGAGAAATGAAAAATGTATGGTATGCTTAAATGATAAATGAAAAATGTATGTTCACACAAAAATCTACAAAAATGTTTATAGTAGTTTTATTCATAATTGTCAAAAAATAGAGCACATCAATAACCTTTAACTAATGAATAAATAGACACCATTATATCTGTGTAATAGTGTACTATTGATCTTTATAAAGGGACAAAGTACAGTATCACAATACGGGGTACATTATGCAGCTAAGGCCAAAAGACTCCTAAATGTGTGATCCATTTATTTAAACTTCTGAATGAGAAAAACTTACAGAAATTGAAGTAGATAAACAGTAGCCTAGGGCTAGAATGGAGAAGAGGCTTGCTTTAAAAAATGTCTAAACTTTTTTATTAAGTAATGAGAAACTGTCAGATTCAAAACAATGCAGTTTTTTTTAAATTCTAATTTTTCACTTGGCAATAATTACTGATTGTTGTCTTCCTTTAATTATAAGCTCATTTCATTCAGATTTGAAAAAATATTGCTATTTATTCAAGAGTAAATATGCATAACTTGTCATTCTTTCATGTGAAAATTGTGTGCAGAGTATGTATTTTCCATTTTGTCACACAGACTTTTTAAAAAGTGAATATTTAAAATTAACAAGTTTAATAAATCCTTCGTCAAGGACATTCTGAAATAAAATTTGGTTTTCTTTAAAAAAAAAATACGGAAGCAAGGAATTCTCTACTGTTAGCACAGGCCAGTGCCACCAGTTGCTTTGGTGCCATCAGCTATAAAGACAGTGAAAAAGCAAACATCGAAAACTTACCCTTGTAGATTCCTTAGTTTCCAGACACCATCAGAGGTTCAGAGAACGTCCTGTGAAAACTATGCGTTATAAATTTTTCATTGATTATATTTGATGTTTTCTGCCCATATCATAGGGATTATATTTACTTTTTAAGGGCCGGGGATTTAGGTCAGCAACATAAGCGCCTGCCTGGCAAGCGCGAGGTGGTGAGTTCAATTCCCCCCCCCAAAAGTAAAAAAAATATATACATTTACTTTTTAAACTATCTATAAAAATACATGTTTCAAAAATGAATTTGCTATGTATGTCTCTTCTTTGTGCAGTTCAAACACACTCCATGAGGTGGCATCATACCTCTGCTTGTTGCCAACCCTCCCTAAAAATGAAGACACATCTTTTGATAAAGAATTTCTTCTAGAATTGCTGGTAAATATTAATTTTCACTGAATTTTTCATGTGGTTTTCTTTCCCTTTTTCAATGATTCATAACAATCTGGGTCGTTACAGATTTCTTCTAGACAAAAGTTTGGGTAGTTACTTATGAACTATTTTTGGAATTCTGTTATCCTTTGATTTTTGTCCGATTTATTTTTTCAATTTTTGAATTTTTTTATCAAGGCTTTCATCTTAAAAGAGCTTTATGAAAAGAATTCATTATATGAGCGAGCATTTATGAGCAGTTTGTGTTGTAAACACTAGATTCATGCAGCAGAGAAGCATAAGTTGGTATCATTCCTTTCTTCTCAAAAGTCATGATTAAACACACATAGTACATACATGTGAATATATATTCATACAGTTTATTTTCTAAATCGTTTAAACATAGTGCTTTGAACATCAGCCCATACCATTATCACTAGAAAATCTCAGGGATGTTAAAAATATGCACTGACTGGTTTGAGAATTCTAAGGCATTCCATCATTTTTGAAAGTAAGAGGCTTTAATTTCCAAACTAATTTTTTTTCAAGTTTTTATGGTTCCTTAGAAATCAGAGTTTTATATGATTTTATGAGTAAAACAGTACAAAGTTATTTGAGGTTAAAAAGTATTGATTTTATCCCCTTCGACTCACATTTTGTTTCTCAGAGTTAAACACAGTTAATATTTTTATCTACATGTTTAATGATTTTTTAAAAAATCATTTTATTTGATTGGTTTAATTATGACTACAAAGTACTTTGTTGGAAAATACGGAAATCTGTAAGTCAGAATTTATGTTATAGAACTTGCTTATAAAAAACTTAGGAATCCAGTTTTATGTATATATTTTTTCAAACTTAAATTGAGTCATGCTGTGTTGTTTTGCAGCTTTTTAAAAAATTTAATGTTGTTTAGGTTATATATGTTATATTTTTAACTTCAGTATGATATTTTATAAAATGGATAAGTATTTAACCATATCCCCACTAAAGGGTATTTCAGATTTAAACAGTTTGACTTAGATTTGTAAGGATACAATCATTTGCCATTTAATGCCCCTCTGGTTGTTCAGGAAAGAAACCTAGAAGTATGTACTCAGTGTGTAAGATGCTTCCAAAGTCTCTTCTAAAAGATATAGAGATTCCCAGGATATTATGATTCTTCCCATTTTTGCCAGGTTAATGGATTAAAGAAAAAGTAGCTTCCTTTAATCTTTTGTTTCCTGACTATTTTAAGTTTGAGTAACTTTTCATATACTTAGGTATTTTTGTGTTCCACACAAATGTATACCATGTCGATATGTATATATTTTTTCTTAGATATAAAACTGTTTTGTGATTTATTTTCTAAGCTAATAATTTTAACATAAGATGTAAAAACATAATCCCTCACTGTAGGTAAAAAGATGATATGTTAGTTTTAGAGACAGAGATAAGAAACTATAGCAGATGTTTAGAAGCCCAGTGACAGGTATTTAAGTGTCATTTGAAGAGAAATCCTTGGGCAGCATTTTAAACTAATTCAAATATGGAAAATTTTATGAAGAATGTGTCTTAGGCCACTGTCTTTACCTTTCTTTATACAAATTACTTTTTATTGTCTTTCATGACATGTGTGTCCTAAGGATTCCTTTTGCAATTTTCTGGCAAAATAAAATTTCTCTTAGGTTAGGGGGTTAATAATAAGTTGGAGTTAATAATACATCTTCACAAAGAATAGAAATGCAGATTTTTTTTTCCTAGGAATCTTTTAAATAGAAAATAGGTTCCAATATAAAGTTGATTCTTTGCCTTTTAGGCTTATCTTAATTTTATCCTTAAAATTTAAATATCTATTCCAAAAGAAAATAATTCTAAAACTTTACAATGATATAATGCTAGCTTTTGTTTTCTGCCTTTTCTAAAGTAGTCCCTCAACTTTGGGCTCTTGTGATATCCAAGTTGTGATTCAAAACTTTAAGTGTGTGTATATATTGCTCAGTATCACAGTATCTTTATTCCTAAAATAATGCTGCCTATAAATAAATAAATTTTTCAAATGTTATTTTAGCGTTCTTAATTAGGGGACAAAGTATTTTTACATACGAGATTATTATTATAATAGTATGTAGAGTGTAGGAAAAATGAAAACCCAGTCCATCTCTCATTTTATAAAAGGAGAAGAAGGACTAAGGTTGGGGGGGGGGTGATAAGTTTTTGCACATTGTTTAGATAGTTAGTGTAAGATAGAAAACTAACATAGAATTGGAGTCTTGCATTTTTTTTCTCACATTGATTAATACTAAGTTTTTTTGTTTTTGTTTTATTTTTTGCACTGGGGATTGAACTTAAAACCTCACACTTGCCAGGTAGGCACTTTGCTTCTGAGCTGAATCCCCAGCCAATACTAAGTTTTTAAACTCAGAATGTGCCAGAACTTTGGCACTGTTTTACAATATTCTATGTCCTTTTTATGAGAACCCTGAAAGGTGAGTCGTACCTCTGTTTCACATAAATGGAAGTGAAGCATTGGATGTTTGGAGTAACATGCCCAGCTTTTACATTGCTTGTAAAGAGAGGAATGGCAATAAGAACTCAGTTCCAATTCTGAAGCATAAACCTCGGAATACTTCTTTTATATTTGATTAAATGGAGAAAGAAAAAAGTTCTTAGTAAAGTGCTATAATAACTAAAGGATGTGAAAGTTCTCACTCCTATTTTGTGGTGAGTTTCTGTATCAGTTATTTTTGACTGAAAAAGCATGCCCCTTACCTTCTTCATGAGCCTGTTTTTCTTTTAGGTGTCTCGTCATGAACGTCGCATTTCTCAGATTCAGCAGTTGAATCAGATGCCTTTGTATCCAACTGAGAAAATTATATGGGATGAAAATATTGTCCCAACTGAGTACTATTCTGGGGAAGGTACAGTAAAGAAATACAGGATTCAGCTGTAATGTGAAACTTAATTTAGAATTCATCAGATGTAATTGAAAATATACTGAAGTCAACTTTGCATTAGATAATTTTCTGGGACAACTTTAACTTGATTAGAAACTGGAAGAGAGTGTTTTGAATATTAGCGTTACGTTCTTTATTAAATTTAAACATATATGTGTGTATATCATTCTCCGTAAAATATGACCATAAGGCAGTAAGACTGTTGTAAGGATATTTAATAGCACAGGAAGTGTAGCTTTCATTGTGTCACTATAGTGGGCTGTTTGACATAGCTTTATTTTTCAAAGTCTTTTTAGAAGTTCTCTTGATTTCTGTGTTGAGCCATGTAATGACCACCAAAACACTTTGTCATTAGTTAATAATAAACCTTTAATTTTGATCTAGAATGATAGAGCCTTTTTTGTTCACAAATCTGTTTGACCAGAGTTAGATCTAAATCTTTTTTGCTCATCTTCTGAGGATGAGTATTTGCCACAGCTGCATACATTCTGCCATAATTTGAAGACGTGTTTCAAAAGATATTCCAAGAAATCTTTTAAACAGTGGTATCATTATTAGAAGTGATGTGACTGTTTTAAAGACCTCACAACTACAAGTATTGGTGCATTTATTTGAAAGAAAAATTACTTTGGAGTCATATCTGAGAAACATAACTAGTAAAACCAGTGCACAATTTCTGTTCGATTTCCGAAGAGGCAATCTTCAATCGTTTTATATTCTTACAGCGGTTAATATCATTTTTCTCTTTTAGGGATGCATACTTAGGTGATAAAACTGTATAGAAATGGGAGCTAGTGATTGCTATAAAAGTCAGGTAATAGTGACTTTCAAGTGGGGGCAAGAGCTATAACTGGGAAGGGCACAAAGCCCTTGTAACAAGTGGTTACAAGGTTTTATTCTACAAATACCCTTTACTGGTATCTGTATCCCCTTATATCCTTGCCTTTTCCTGCTGTTCAAGAATATGAGTTGTTCAGTCTGCAGTCTCCCATGGCACAGACTTTTCAGATTGATTACTCTTGTGCGTTGAACCATACTTCTCTGCTCATTTTTCTTAGAAATTGGCACCTGGGCTTAGACATTTAGGCAGAGTGAGGTTCCCCTCCTTTGCCCAGATGCTTGGTGGTGGTATGTTTCGTCAGGTGCACACACTCTTTGCTTCTCTCTCTTTTTTGTGATGTCAGTAGTCATTGACATATTGATACACCTAGTTTTTTTTAACTCAGTGAAGGCTGCAAAGTGATAACACTTGGATTTGGCTGGTTTTGTTTTTATAAAAATGTGCTATCATAAGAGATGCTTTTTCTCAGCCTCTGTTCTTAAAGAAATAGCGTTAAATTACAGTTTGCTAATATCAATGGTGTAAAATTTTGTCCAGTATTTTTTTACCTTTAAATTGTTTCATTATGCCTTTATCATATAGATAAGGAGCATAAAGATATAATTTGCCAGAAAAATTTGGGGTTTTTTTCTTGATTCAATGCATTGTCCTTAAAATGTAGCCACAAGACAAATCCACAGCACAGTAATAGTCATTGGGAATCTCTTTTGTTTATTTACTTATTTCCAAATCCATTTTATTTCAAGAAGAAAAAAAAATACAACAAAATTTCAAAACATGTCAGTCAGGGCAACGATGGTAGATACATTATGTATTGTCATCCCCAAATCATTCACCAAGAGCACAAGGCATCTGTGGTCAGTTGTCCAGACAATACCAGCACAGATCCTTCTCTTCAGTGAACTCAGAGAAGGGAATCTCTTTATGCAATATAATACACTACTTTAGTTTTCATGGTAAATTTTGTCATGAACTGAGTTTATAGCATGTAACATTAAAACTTAGCAAATACAAACTAGGGTTTGATAAAAGAAGACTGTTTTTTGTTTTTTTCTTTCTGAGGCAGACTCAGACTATGTGTAGTTCAGGCTGGTTTTGAACTCACTATGTACCTAGGCTGGCCTCAAACCCCCAGCAATCCTCTTACTTCAGTCTCCTGAGTGCCACCACACCTGGCTATAAGAAGACTTTTGAGCTACTTAATAATATGCTGAAGTTAAATATCTTTAAATACTTTTAAGAAGCATTGTTTGCGTATGAATCACTGATATGCTGATTACGTACCATAGTAAAATTCATCCTTCATCCACAGTCCTTAACAGACACATGTTAATCTGGTTTTAATTCTGTGTGAAAATAAAAATAAGACTTTTATCAAATATATTACATTCCAAACATCATAAGGTTCTAGCCACATTTGTGGTGCTATTGTTTTTTAATTCATTGAGCAGATGACAGATTAAAAGAACAATTCAAATGTGGACATTATTTTCCTTTTCAGGTTGCCTTGCTCTCCCCAAGTTAAATTTGCAGTTTCTGACTCTTCATGACTATCTCCTAAGGAATTTTAATCTCTTCCGCTTAGAATCAACTTATGAAATTAGGCAAGACATCGAGGATAGTGTCAGCAGAATGAAGCCATGGTTAGTAAACTGACTGACTTGTAATGAAAAGATGTATATAGTGACTAATATATTTCGGTCAGAAAATTCATAGTGTATTTAAAAATAACACACTAGGCATGAAAATGTCTTCTAGGAAATGTTTCCTTTTTGAGAATTTCTGTAATGTGAATTAAAATATATCAGTGTGCCAAAATATGAAATGTCTTTCTAAGTATTTAGAAGTAGGGCTGATACCTGCGGATGGGGGAGAAGACAGAGAGAAATGTGGAGGAGCCCAGGCTGGACCTTAGTAGAGGAGTAAAGGAGGGCCGTGGAGTCCCCTGGTAGGACAAAATAGATAGCGTGAAGTCCTGAATGAAATTTAAAATAACAAGGTCTCCTGCCCCAGCCCCACTTAGGACTGCTGCCTGCAGTGTTGGTCAGCATCTCTGTGGAATCGGCCAGGGATGAGGAGTGTGGCTGACCACCACGGGGTGGGCACACTGGCAGGTCTTTCCTGGTCCTCTAAGCATAGAGTACGTTGGAGAGACCCAAATAAACTGCATAGCTCTAGTTCCCTGAGGAACACTTCTATTTAAACTTGACTCTGTACCCTATTATTCTTGTCTGGAATTTATTTAAGGAAATTCTCACTCTAGTTTTGGTAGACAGCTCTGGATTATGATTGTTTTGGGGTCTGTTTTGGTTTTTGAGACAGGGTGTCACTGTGTTGTTCAGGCCGGTCTTGAACTCACTGTGTAGCCCAGACTGGCCTCAAACTCATGAAAATCTTCTTGCCTCGGCCTTGCAAGTGCTGGGATTACAGGGCTGCACCATCATACCTGGCTGCAGTGTGAGGTGGTTACTTTGATTTTTTAGACAATACTGACTTTGAATAAATGCTCTTTACTCATTATCTCACTGAAATAGATGGACGTAAGTTACATGTATCAAAAATGTGAATGAGTAAAATGTTGTGAAATGAATTTTCTTTACCATATAGTCATACCACGTACATATGTACACTTATACTGCATTTTATATGAAAACCTTAATGTTTTTAGTATGAACTGATTCAGGTATCTTGCAGACTCAGACTTTTCTTTTTACTAATTACAGAGAGCTACTATGGACACTGTGATTATAGTCTATTTTTTTCACTTTCATATTTTATACACAGTTCTATTTTTTAATTAATTATTATGTGAAAAGTTATTCTGGGCTAGACCATAAAACACAGCACAAAGTACTTTTGACTTAATAATCAGTTGAGTCAGTGAGCAGGCTAGCACTGTAAAATTTATATGCCTGCCGGCTGCTTATCCCTGCCCACAGCTCTGCTGAAATCATGGCCCATTGTTCAGACCCCGCAGGAGCACTTGCTCAGAAAACTTACTGAAGTTTACAGTTACCTTGAGTTTGTATGTTCAGGTTTAGTGCCTCATTTTGGCCACTTTGGAAAACAAGGATTTATTAACTGGCAGTTCAACAAATAGAATTCACTTATATTTTATTTAAATGGCAAACAAAACAGAAATGCTTAAGAGTTCCTGTGGTTTATTAATAGAGGAAAATGTTTTAATTACGTCTTTTTTTGGTAAGAGAAAGAATGTAGAACTGTTTGGAGTTAATTCATCTACATTTGTCATAATTTTTCTAAATTTACTTTCCTAATGCCTGTCTTTGAAAACTGTTACAAAGTGATGAGCTTGAAAAGGGGCCAGTCTTTTTTTTTTAGATCATGAATCCTGAAGGTGGAAAAGTAGCTGAGGCATTTTTACTCTTTTCATGTTTCTAGTGATTATGTTTTTAGGATGCTGAAATCATGGGCAGCAGTAAAGCATGTTAACGTGCTTTGTGTTTCAAGTAGATTTTATAAGGAAAAGGAGTAAGGGGAGTAGATTCATGGTGCCCTGGGCACGGGAGCACAAATTGCCTACACTCGAACAAGAAAGACCTTTTAAAAGAGTGATACAAATGTTCTAAAAATTGGATTGTAGTGATAGGTGTATATCTGCAAATTTACTGAAATTTTTCAGTTGAACCCATGTACATTTCTAATGCATGAATTTTACTGAAGTGAAGCTGTAAAAAATGGAAGATGTGATAGAAAGTTATTTAATAAGGGTCTACACAACCCATGCCTTTTAAAAATTGTTGTAGTGCTAATTAAGTCACCGGATTGCAGAACATTTTTCTTTCTTTCAGGTTTTATGTTGAGACACAAAGCCTTCATATTGGATGAGCTTTATTTTTGTTAGCATGTTACTTCTGCTATTTGAATGCCACCACAGTTTGTACGTTACAGATTTCCCAAATACACTTCAGTGTAAAAATTAAGCAGGAGTTAAACTAACAAGAAAGAATGAGTATTTATTTGGATGTTAGTGGTTCTAGTTTTTACCATTAGCTTATTTTTTCCTCCAATCCATGATGACAATTTGCTCAGAAAATATATTTAAAGCAGCTTATAGAAATACAGCACAGAAGATAATAATAGCAGTGAGACTATTTTATGGAGAAGGGAAAGAGAATAGAAAGTAAAATTAAGTAAAGCTCTCCATCAGAAAGGAAGGAGAGAAATTAAATAAAATTAAGTAATGCTGTCTTTTAGAAACGAAGAAGAGGAAAACAAAGCTGAAAGTTTTTACCACCACCAGATTAGCCTTCTAAGAAATGCTTAGGGGAATTCTTCAAGCTGAAATGAAAGGATCCTAAATAGTAACATGGGAGAAACCCTGACTAGCTAAAGCAGTCTTGATCAAGAAGAACAATGCTGGAGGCATAATACTTGATGATTTCAAACTATATTACAAAGCTACTATAATCAAAACAGTAGACTACAATCATAACAGACACAAAAGCTAATTAAAAAAGAAGAGAAAACCCAGGAATAAAGCCACGTATATATAACCTACTAATCCTTGATATATATGCCAAGAATGCAAAACAAGGATTGTTTTTTTCAATAAATGATACTGGGGAAAATGAGTATGTGTATGCAAAAAAAAAATGCAGCTGGATCCCTGACTTATACCATACTCAAATGTGAACTAAAATAGACTACAAACTTAACACATAAGACATGAAACTTTAGCTCCAAGAAGAAAGCATAGGAAAAAAGTTCAAGGACATTGATCTTATGCATGATTTTTGGATATGGTACTAAAAGCACAGGGAACAAAAGCAGAAATAAAGCAAATTGGGACTGCATCAAACTACAGCGTTTCTATACACCAGAGGAAACAACAAAATGAAAAGACAGCTGTATAGAATGGAAGAAAATATTTGCAAACTTATAGGCAGTCATGAGTCAATATCCAAAATATATAAGGAACTCAAATAACTCAATAGAAAAAAAAACCCAGATTACTTAAAAAATGACTGAGGACCTGACTAGACATTTTTCCAAAGAAATTGTATGAATGACTAACAAGTATAAGAACATAGGTTCAACATCAGTAATAGTCAAAGGACTGCAAATCAGAGATTATCACCTCATACCATTTAGGATGTCTGTTAACAAAAAAAAGCATAAATGTTGGCAGATGAGGAGAAGGGGACCCTTATGGCCTGTTAAGAATGTAAATTAGTGCAACCATTGTTGAAAGCCATAAAACTTCCTGAAAAACTAAAAATTGAACCGTATGACCCAGAAGTCCAATTTATGGATATATATTTAAAGAAATAAAATTACTGTACCAGAGAGATTCCCATGTTTGTTGAAACATTATTCACACTAGCCCGAGTATGGAAATAACCTGTGTTCAGTAAAAACTGAATAATAAAGGCGGTATAAAAATGTATTGTAAATGTATGCCCACACTGTAGAACATAGTAAAAGCCTTAAAAATTGGGGAAATCCTACCATTTTTTGTAACATAGGTGAAACTGGAATGCTTTGTGCTGAATGAAATAAACCAGATACAGAAATACAAATGTGGTTTTATTTACAGAATGTAAAAAAGTTGAACTTAGAAGCTAAGTAGAAGGGTGACTGTGGGGGATAAGGGGTGGGAAAATGGGGAGATACCACTACCAGTCACAGAGTACAGATTTTCAGTTATATGATATGTAAGTTATGGAGACTTAATTTCCAGCATATTAGCATGGTTAATATATACTTGGAATTTGCTAGAAAAGTAGACCTGTGAGAACAGTATTCTCTTGGTTCTCCTGCATACCCTCATGATAACTGTGTGGGGGTGGATACACTAGTACCTTGATTTTGGTAATGATTTTACAATGTACATGTATACTAAAATATTACACATATTCCTTCAATACATATTATTTTCCATCAGTAGTGCCTTAATAAAGCAGAAATGAAATTGTGTTAGATTATTTTTCTGTCTGATAACTGACCCACCGCCAGCGTGCTTTCATGTAAATAGTATTGTGCTTTTCTTCTCAGAGCTGAAGGGGTATACTTCTTGGTCCCTTTCATTTCTTGACCCCATTTGCTTATTTCATACTATCATATGTGCTTCCTGTGTATAGGACTTGGGGGTTTTGTTTGTTTTTGGTTTTGTTCTGTTTTTTTAGTTTAGAAGTAGGAATTACTAATGTCAGGACTAATGCTAGCTGCTAATGTAACAGCTGGACATGTGTTCTTTCTGGTTTCACTTGTATAAAAACCGAAGTTCTTTTCTCGTTTGAGTGACCGTCTCCTCCCTTGGTCTCCAGGCAGTCTGAGTACGGTGGCGTAGTATTCGGCGGCTGGGCACGGATGGCGCAGCCCATCGTGGCTTTCACTGTAGTTGAGGTTGCCAAACCAAACATTGGTGAAAACTGGCCAACCCGAGTTCGTGCAGATGTCACCATCAACCTGAATGTCAGAGATCATATCAAAGATGAATGGGAAGGTAATTTTGTGTTTCACAAAGTGAAGTTACCTTTGGCCTCTTTAGGGTATAAATTTTCTACTTTGAGCTAAATTAGCAAAGTACTTCACTAAATGTTATTCTTTTACACTTACTAAATTTTATTCTTAAAATCTGATTTAAAGAATAACAATTATCAAATTATGAGAATTAGAAATACTGAGAATTATTAAAAAAAACAGTATTGTAATGAAATGCATAAATCATATATTTGTCAAAATATTTTGCAGTTACAGCTTGCATAGCTGAGATGAAAGCATTTTAAATCATAAATTCAATAACAGATTTTTATGGAAATTTAAAATAAGCATAAAAAAGAATGCAAAGAGCAGTGTTCACTGAAGAAAGGGAGAAGCCCACATACAGCTTGCACATGCATTGTATCCAGATTTGATGTTTACAGAAGATAAAAGCCAAGTTCAGAGTATAGAGTATAAATACTTCAAGGAGAATAAAATCTAAAAAAGGAATTTGGGAGAGGGGGCATGATAAAACAACTCAGAAGGAAATAATTTATCTTTACCAAATCAAAGAAACAGTTTTATTCAAGGTTTTATTCAGTTTTATTCAAGAATCAGTTTATTTAAGAATCAGTTTATTTATTGTAGAGAAACTAAGCCAGCTAATTTCTGTATTTTTTTACTAGACAAGATTTTAGGAATGAGAATTCTGTGTCAGTTTTTTTCAGAAACAAGTTCAAAGTTGTCAAGTCAGAGAGAGTTAAACCATTGCTCACACCTGTCCAGAAACGGCACATGATCTGATTTGTAGTTGGCACTGTTATATTTTTCCCCCAGCTGTCTGAGAGCCCTCGCTTGCTGTCCCGTTTGTGAGAAAGAACCAGTGGCTTTAATCTCTTGCTATCTTTTTTGCATGCTAGAAGGAACATGATAGTCCCTTAAGGGATCCGTTTTCAAAAATTGTTGCTCCCAATATAGTTATAACCATAGTGAACATATATATTTATCAAAGAATTCTGAAGGAATCTAGCAGTGAAGCTGGCCAAATGTTTAACACATGGCTACTGTGTTGGGTATGGTTAGTGACAGATTGTTTTTGTGACTTCTGTGTCCTTCAGAAGAGTTCCAGTCTGTTGCATTACACATCTAGAATAACATGCACCTTTGTTATTGCTAAAGCTTGAGGTTGGTGAAGACAGTCCTGTTCTTACTACTGTTTGTCAGCACTTAAGAATGTGTTAAATGCTGCTTTACATGGTGAATAATCAACTGAGAAAAGTTACTGGGTATTCCCCAAAACAGTAATGGTTAGAAATTGTGAAAGACCTTTTATAGGCATTTACAGATGACAGGTGTCAAGTCTGCTTGTAGAGTTAAGGAAGAAAAGGGTGTTTTACCTGAAACTCGCCATTCTGTTGTTTTGGAGTCTGCTGTCAGAGATAGATTAGTTTGTTTTGTTTTTAGAGAATAGGGCCTCGTATGTAGCCCAGGCTGGCTTTGAACTTGTGATCCCCTTGTCTCAGCCTCCTGATTGCTGAACAGTGTACATCACCATGTTTGGCTCACTTCTGTTTCTTTCCTTTCCATTTTTTTCCTTCCTTCCTTCCTTCCTTCCTTCCTTCCTTCCTTCCTTCCTTCCTCCCCTCCCTTCTCCTCTTCTCCCATCTCTCGCTGTGTGTCTCTGTCTCTGTCTCTCTCTCTCTTTCTTCTGTGGACAAGATAGGAAGCAGTAGAGCATCATGGGGTGCTTGATTCATACTGTGGGATATGGTGAGAGGAGAAGCGGTTTTTATAGGCCAGGCTCTAAATTCAGCCCGTCTTGATTACACATAGGTGGCCAAATAGAAAATGGAACAGAAACGAGGAAGGTTTATAAAAAATAGTATTGCATTATAAAAAGAAAATTATTTTTGAAAAATACAAACTAACAGTTATAAAAATGTTCCTCTTGAAGATTAAAGATTTGAAGCTCAGGTCCTCGTCTTCTCCATGAACCCCATTTAACATTAAAGAAACAAGAGTTGTGCATGGTGGTGCGCAGAGGCTGAGCTACCCGAAGGCTGAGGAGGGAAGCCAAAATGGTTCCCAGAAGTTTGAAGCAAGCCTGCATAACATAGCAAGACTCTACTGCAAAATAAATGAATAAATAAATAAATAAATAAATAATAACAGCAACAATGGAAATAATGAAACTAAATGCTAGGTTCTGCTCACAAAAGCACAGTTAGGAAGGAGTAAGTACAGTGATTGAAAAGTGAGAGAGTTGAGCTCATTGCAATAGAGGTTTTAAAAAATGTAAATCTGAAATATCTCACTACATAATGGTCTGCTTTAGGTGGCAATAGTTGGTCACCCCTCAGAAATGCTAAAAATGACGTGAAGAAGGTCTTCTCTGGGCCGTTTCTTTGGCTCTGAGGCCGTTTTGGCTCCATGACTTAAAAATTTTGATGAGTTACGCTGATTAGAAGTTGGGTAAGAGTGTAACTCAGACAGTAGGACAGTTCTTTACTTCTCGTTGCCTTCCTATTTCATTTGTAGAATTTTATTATGAATATTTCTAGCTTTACCCACACTAACACAACTAAAAAACCTATCATAGTGACTCTAATGCTCTTAGCCACACAGTCACATCACTGATTTAATTGAGTTGTCAGATTATAAGCAAGCAGACTGTTTAATCTTGAACTGTATAATGGATAACAAAAAGGGTCAGAGAAGAAATGAAGATTAAGTCTGTGGCATTATATGCTGTCAGGGTTAATTTCAATGTCCCTTGTCTTCTGGAATCTGTACCTTTAATAGAACTGGGAAGCCAGTTGACTCCATGTGTTTGATTTGATGGTGGAAGAGCCTTGGAATTTGTGACAGTCACTGCACAATTTTTCACTGCTTGCCAGTTTATATATTCAGAGATGGTACATGTGAACAGTACTGTTGTGCCTTAATGGATTGCTCGTGTGTTCACCTGTTTTAGTGAAATACAGTTAGGCTGTGTTTGGAATGGTGATGATGCATTGCTTACACTAGTGTCACACATCTCTTAAACATGACACAAATGGGTTGTATGCCAGTCATAGTTCTGGTTATTAAGAGTGTTAAAAATAGGAATGATGATAAGCATCTGGTTTTGGAGCTGCAGCTTGAGTTGGAAGTCTTATTCAGGAATGAGTTCATGACATAAAACTTTCTGATTTTAGTATAAAAAAGGTTATTTTAATTATTGCTCTGAAGTATCATATATTAAAGATGATAGGGAATCCCATAAATAGGTAATGCAGCCATCATTGGTCACCCCTCATACTTAAATTTTTTATATCTGTTTCCTATAAGAGATTGAGAATTTGGCAACAAAGTACTGAAAACAGTGAAATTCTACTAAATAAAAATGTCTTCATGTTTTACCAGGTCTTCGTAAACATGATGTGTGCTTTTTGATTACTGTGCGTCCCACAAAACCTTATGGTACTAAATTTGACCGCAGGAGACCTTTTATTGAGCAGGTCGGCCTGGTTTATGTCAGAGGCTGTGAAATCCAGGGCATGTTGGATGATAAAGGGCGTGTCATCGAAGATGGTATGCTTATTCTTTATATTTGAGAATGTGTGCATAAAGAATGATAAATTTCTTTGTTTGCCTTCTTTGCTTCTTAGGTAAAATTTTTGGTTGTTTTACATACTGAATCAACACAAGATTACATACAAAATATGTGTAAGGTACCTACTTCCTATAAAAAAGCACCAAAGTTCTATGTTAGATGTATTGAAGTACCACATTGTACCTCAGACATGTGTACAATTAGAAAGGAGAAGTTACCTTTATTTCCATCTTCCTTTCTACAATTACCATTTTAGAAACCTCAACATTTTTTCTGGTTGTTTAAGCTGTTTTTTTGTTGAGTGACGTATTTGCCTAATTTTTTCTTCATAAGTTTTACTGATTTATTTCATCATAAGTGGGAATAGTACCACTGTGCACCTGGGAATATATAGTGATATTTAGATTGTCAGATAACTAGGGAAGGCTACTGGTATGACATTTTGTGGATTAGGTCCTCGAATGCCAAACATCCAATTAGAAATATCTTACAGATGAAACTCCCTGCCTGAGATTCCAAAACTACCCCCATTTAAACACTGTTACAGCAGGAGGCTGCTCTTGAATTTTTGTGTCTGTTCCTGATTTGTCTTTGAAATTCTTTGTTCTGTGGACCTGACTTCTCTTCTAAAATTACTTATAAAATTAAAACTGCATTTATGGCTAGCAGCTGTTTTCCATTTTCCTTGCTGAATGCTCCTCAAAACTTGAATCAGTTTCTAGCACATCATTTCTAAATTACTGCTGGTTAAGCTATTCATCTCTAGAGTAAAGGGAAGTAGGAGAAGGAAGTGGTGCTAGGATAAAATAAACATCAGATGGTAAAAGATAAGAAAAACACTTCAAGATTTCATTTGTTAGTGTCCTATATTTCTGTGAAGTTTTCTTTCATGCTGATGATACTAGACATGTAAGAGGTTGGTGAGAACCTATGTCAAATTAAGGAATAGAAAGACTGTGTGTTATATCCTAAAATACAAATATTAATCAGCAAATATTTATTATTTACTATATGTAAGGCATTAGAGCAGTGAATGGTTGACAAAAGATAAATTCTTTGAGTTTTAAGAGCTTTTGTTTTAGTTAAGGGCATATACAAATACTGCAGTTCATGGAATCACTTCATAAACATTACATGACTTAGAAGAAATAGGATTTAGAGAAAGAAGAAAATGCTTTCAGCTTCTTGGAATTTGAAGTGTGTGAAAAGAGGACATTGTCTATGCAGGGAGAATAGTTAGAGTTACTGGAAAAGAAATACTGTTAATTTACTTGAATATTTGAAAACATTTATATTTCATTAACAACCCAAAAATGTCTAGGACCTGAACCCAGACCTAATCTCAGAGGAGAATCAAGGACATTTCGAGTGTTTTTGGATCCAAACCAGTATCAGCAGGATATGACCAATACTATACAAAATGGAGCAGAAGATGTGTATGACACTTTTAATATAATAATGAGGAGGAAACCAAAAGAAAATAACTTCAAGGTAATTTTCAGGCCACATTACTAAAAGTATATATGCCATAATTTAAATAATCTTTTTTTAAAGTAATCTTAAGCCATAAATGCATAGCTGTTGGGTAAAAGATTTGTTAAGAAAAGATATTTTTCTTTTTACTCTAAATAACCTTCTTTAATTCTTAGCGTACTGATTAAACATAAAATTTGCCTCTGCTCCAAAGTGCAGTGCTTCTTTTATATTCCTATCGCCTTATAACCTTTTCTTGGTCATTGCTGTATAAAAAGCGGAAACAGAAAAATAGCACTTCAAGTTGTTCTTACGCTGTTGTCGAAGACAAAAGCAGTGGCAGGACCCTATTCCCTCAGTCTCGTGTGTTAATCTGACAAGCAGACCACCTCCGCCGCTGTTTTCCCGCCTCCCTGCTGGCTCTCTTGTCTGCTGCTCTGGACGGCAGCCCCGTGACCCTGCCAGGTGTCATCCACCGGTGTGCCTGGTCAGCATTTCTTCCTGGTGTCCCGTCACATCCGAAAGTTCTCACCGTCACCCCGAGGACCTGTCCCTGTGTTCCCTTGTCTCCCACTCTCCTTTTCTCTTTTTGTCTTGTTCAGCATGGCAGCCACACTGGTGTCTCTTTTTGCTCTGTAATAATCCAGGGCTTTGTGCATGGTATTCCCTCTACCTAGACGGTGTTCCTCAGGTGCAGGAGTTTCTTTCCTTCACTTTCCAGTAACTCACTTTAACACCTGCAAGAAGCTTTCCCTGGCAACTTCAGGTAATTACATACTTACTCCTCATCATTTTCCATCCTGTTAGCTCTGGTTTTCCTCAAAATCCTTTTCATGTCTGATAAATTTATATTTGTTTATCTTACTACCGCATTAAATAGCCAATCTATGAGGGTAAGGTCTTTGCATTGTCTGTCAGTATATTCCTAGCTCCTAAAACTGCCTGGTATATCATATGTTCTTAATATTCATTGAGTGAGTGGATGGAGAAGAATATTTCCAAATTTAACAGTACTTAGGATGGTCTCACATTTATTCAGTTTTCTATAAGTATATTTTAGTCACGTTACTAAAAACTACCAAAAATACCTGTACTCATTTATTTTTAACCATTTTGTTTAGTCCCTTGTATGTGTCTGATACTGTGTTCTGTGGGGTAATTTTATTTTATTTTATTTTTAATTTTTGTTTTAAGACAGAGTCTCACTAATTAGTTCAGGCTGGCTTTGAACTTGGGATGGTCTTGAACTTGCAGCAACCCTCCTGCCTCAGCCTCCCAAGTTCTGGAATTACAGGCATAAGCTACCACACTCAGCAGTGGGTTTAAAAAGATCAATAAGAAAGACACAGCTTATACCTTTTGGAACTTAGCTTATCAATAAGGGAAGCTAGAAATATAAACAAGTAACTAGAGTGAAAGATTAGAAGGTGTCAGAAGCTATGAGAAAAGCATGGATCACAGTGTCATGGGAAGCATTCAGAGTTCAAAGGAAGCACTCAGGCTGGGATCCAGGAAAGAGGGGAGTGACTGATTCACCTGTGCTGAAGAAACCAAGAACGCTCTCTTGGTATCTTGGTATTTCCTGTGTCCCTGAGCAGCGTCCCTCACTTCCTTCCTTCTCTCTCCAGTTCGTGCGGCGTCTTTTGATCTGGATGCTTGTGCCTTCTAAGCAGTTGGAACAGGCTTCCCTTTCCCCTCCTCCCGTTCTCCTAGTCAGCTCCTGCTTTTCATGCCCTTCTCCGGCTGTAGCCCCAGTCACTCTGCTCTGCTTCTCAGAACATTTCTGTAGCTTTCCATGGATGGTGAAATAAGTCAGCACCCTCCAGAAATTCTTAAGCTGAATCAAAGCACCAGTTTCCTTCATGAAACCTTGCCTAACGTTAAGCCTCTCCTGATAGTTATGCGATTCACAGATACTGTCCTGTGCTTTTTCCAAATTGGATTGCATAGCATTTATGATTTTCAAAAACTGATTGAACTGGTTATTTTATTTTTTAAAGGTAATATCCTTACTTCCTAATTTTCATATCTTGGGTACATCATTGTGTTGAAATGATTTTTGAACAGTCTTAAGAATTTGTCCTGGCTTTTGGTAATTCTTTTTTACATTGTATATATTGACTACTATAATCAACTTTTATGATAATTTTAAACAACATTTTCACTCATTTTTGACTTTTTATCATTTTCTTCACTTTGCTTTTTTTTACTTCTTATCGTGCTGATTTTTACTGTTTCTAAATTTTGTAAGTTTCACAATTGAGGCATACATTAATGTGCTTCAGTTCGAATGTAATCTTTTTTTTTTTTTTGGTACCGGGGATCGAACTCACGACCTCGCGCTTGCCAGGCATCGAATGTAATCTTGACGTTACAGAACTAGAATATCGTCTCCAAGAGTTCCTAGAGAAAGCATTTTTCTTTGAGGGCTTGTTCTATAATGTTTCCTTGTTGGGTTGACATCTGATTTTTATCCTACTCAGATGCAGTCAAGTGGTAACCTCATTTATGTCATTGTCTCTAAATGAACTCTTAAAGGATAAACTGTTCTCACTAAGTTTGGTCTTTTGTTGAACTCCGTGTATGGTATCAGCTGAAAATATAGCTGTTGAATCAGTCTAGCCAAGCACCTGTCAGCAGAAAATAGCTTCTTGCCCTGAAACACTTGGGAATTCTGGATTAGTGCAGCCAACTCTGCATTCCAGTAAAGTGCAAATGTTTGAGATGTCTTGTGACACAATTCTTTTCTGTTTTTTTACTGACAGGCTGTGCTAGAGACCATTCGGAACCTGATGAATACTGATTGTGTGGTACCTGACTGGCTGCATGATATCATTTTAGGTTACGGAGACCCAAGCAGTGCCCATTATTCAAAAATGCCCAATCAGATTGCCACCCTTGATTTCAATGACACGTTTCTCTCCATCGAGCATTTAAAGGCCAGCTTTCCTGGTCACAATGTTAAAGTAACTGTGGATGACCCAGCTCTACAGATACCCCCTTTCAGGTAAAGTCAGAAGTGGATATACTCCTTTTGGGCTTTCTGTGGTCTGTCTGTGGCAGGCCGCCAGCATTTTTGGCTAACGTGACTTGAATATTGTATCTGGATTTTGTTTTGGCAGTCCCTGTCTTCACCATGTAATCACTGGGATAAGTTTGTTCTATTTGAGTCTATTTCTAACTTTTAAGACCATACTAAAAGTAACTTAATGTCTTAGGAGGGCCAGTAAATGAATGGTGTCTACAGGGAGCTATATAAATACAGTGTTTGAGTGAAGGAATATTTCTTTGCACCTGTCTCATACATAATCTGATGCATTTCCTAGTTAATACACACAACCATATCATGCTGAACTTTATTATGATGTTAGGAAAAACTTTCTTTTAACCTTTATGTGTTTACAGATTTTAAATATAGGCTGAGTAATATTTATTTAAAATGCTTGGGACCCGAAGTGTTTTAGATGTTTGATTTTTTTCAGATTTTAAAATGACTTGCTTAGACGTTGTGCATTCAGAGTTGAGCATTCTTTATACAAAAGTCCAAAATATTCCAAAATCCAAAATTTTTAAGTGTCACCTTAGTGTTCAAAAAATCTCAGATTTGGGGATATTTGGATTTTCCGATTAGGGATTGTTAACCTCTGTTGCAAATATGAGTAAACTAGTGTTGAAAAAGCTGTGGTTGGAAAATTGAGTACACATAGAGTGAAGTGTCTGAAGTCATTGTTGCTGTTCCCCGAACTCCTTCATAATGATTGAAGTCAGAACACTCAGGTGCTTCAGCCCGGTGCTTGCATTTGTGCTGGGAATTAGAACACATATCTTCCACTGATAGTTAAATGTAATAATTTGACATATCAAAAGCATATCCTTTATAACATGTAAACCTAGTGCTTCCATATTTTTTCTAATTCTGTCAACTGGCAAAGCCATATTTCTGTGCCCTACCTTGAAACCGCAACATAATTTTCGAACCTCCTTACTCTTATGACTGCTGACATAGTGCACCATTTGCCTAACGTATGGTTTTTTCGTATCATTCTTGACAGCTGCCTAAAGGGGCCGAGATCTGTGTGGTAGCGGTGTCTATCCTGCCTGTCCCCCTTTGCTTGACCTGTGTGTGCCCTGTTGCAAGACCATTCACTCTAACTAAGGGGAGCTGACTGTTCTTATTGATAGGCCTCTTAGTCTGTTTAGTTTTGAGTTCTCTCTGTGCTTTAAGAGCATGTAGGGAAACACTTAAAAGTATGTATAGAGGGTTAATGTTTTTAGCTCAATTTTAGGAGGTACATTGATTTCCCTCAGGCATCAACGGAGAGTTACCTTCAAACTCTAGATGCGAAACCTCTGCCTAAAAGTTTGATGTGCCAGAGGTGCCATGCCAAGGCCCAGCCTGGCTCTCTGTCCTTCTCTGTTGTGCCCTATAGTCTGCTTATACCTGGCCTCTGTGTCACTTTCTTCCAGCAGTGCTTTCCTTTTCCACCTCTGAATTTCTAAATTCTTTGAGACTCTTCTTACCTGCCACTATCCTGTAAAGTCTTTTGTGATGAAATAAAAATCTTGAGTAGAGTACTTTTCAGTGCATATAGTACAGCCATTTAACTTTGATGCTCCCATTAATTGGATGATTTTTTTCCCTGATCTGAAGATTTTTTTAGAATCCATTTTAGCACTTCTAAATGTTTTTTTTTTTAATTTCAAGGTTCATGTACATAGTGAGCTGCCTTCACTCAAAATGTTTTTCTTCATCTGATCGTGTCCCATATAGTGTCATGTGCAAAATTTTTACTCACTTAGTAAATCTTCCTAATTGTTAAAAGAAAGGTTTTGGTCTTTTAGGATTACTTTTCCAGTAAGAAGTGGAAAGGGGAAGAAAAGAAAAGATGCTGATGGTGAAGATGATGACACTGAAGAGGCAAAAACTTTAATTGTTGAACCGCATGTTATTCCTAATAGGGGTCCTTACCCTTATAACCAGCCCAAACGGTAATTTCCTACTTCTTCTAGTTGTATTTACTATTTCAGATGGGTTAGTGAGGTTTTTAAATTTTCTAATCATTTTAGAAGCTTAGGATACTTTTTATTTCTGAACCCTATGTCCTTCTTTCTACTGAATAACTCAGACTATTTTAGACGATTTTGTACTTGTGATATTTCAGAAAGCAATATTTAAGGTACTAAGAGAGATAATTGGACAGAGTTACCTTAATCTGTGCACAGAGTTCTTACTGGGTGACCCTGTGTTATATATAGCAGTCACCCTTGTGCATGTGTGCCACCGCTAGAGATGTGGCATTGTGTATGCGAGCTAGAACTTTGAAAGGACAAAAGAGACCTGGAATGGGCAAGCTGTATTGAAAAGTAAGGTCCTTCCATGAGATTTATTCTGTTCAGTTGTCTACATGGGTGAATGTGGAAAAAGAGAGATATCCACAGGAGACAAGGGGAAAAGAGCAGGTGCACAACAGATGTTCGTTCACACCTCTGGTTATCATTGTCTAGATTTGTATGGAATGTCATTTATCTGTGTTTCTGACTAACTTTTTATTCTTTAATTTGCAGTAATACAATTCAGTTCACTCACACACAGATAGAAGCCATCCGTGCTGGGATGCAACCTGGCCTGACTATGGTAAGAGAATCACTGTTACAGGTGTTGTTACATGGATTAAAACTAGAAGTAAGCACAAGATTTTTAGTACGTTTGAAGCACAAAACTAAATTTAGGTATTTATAGGCACAGTTATTTATAGTATGTTACATATAAGGTGATCTTGCTGATATTCATAAATATTCATTAGAATGTGCTGTGCCTTTTTTATATTGCCTAGGGTCACTTTTATGCCACACCTGCAGAGGTGTGTAGCGTGCAAAGCCCACAGTGGTTACTTTCTTGCCCTTTACGGAAAAAGATTTGCTGTCACCGATTTAGAAGTGTTTAATTTCCAAATACTTGGAGATTTTCTTATTATCTTCCATTTGTTTATTTTTGTTTTAAGTCTGTTGTGTTTTTTTTTTCCTTTGGACTGGGGATTGAACTTATGCTTGCCAGGCAAGTGCTTGAGCCACTGAGCTAAATCCCTAGCCCTTTTAAGACTATTAAGATCAGAAACATACTTCTTATGATTTCAGTCTGTTGTTTTCCAATTTTTTAATTTGTTAAGATACAATCTTTTTGATGAATAATATTCCATATGCACTTAAAAATATATGTTTTCTGTTTTAAGGATGTACTGAACTATAACTGTCAATTAGATCCATTTAGTTGATCCATTTAGGTGTTCAGTTCTCTTCTATCTTGCTGATTTGTCATCTACTGAAACAGTAATTTCTAATGTTAATTGAGAGAAGAATATGAACAGCACCTGTTTCTTCTTTCATTTCCATTCATCTTTGCTGCTTTTGCTGGTGGGTGCATGCCCTGGCAGTGTTGTGTCCTTTTGATGAGTGGGCTCCATTATTATTATGTGGTGTAGCCATCACTGGCAACTTTCTCTGCTCTGCAGTTCACTTTGTCTGCTACTAATGTAACACTGCTCTTTCTTTTGATTAGTGTTTGCATGATTTTTTTGTTGTTGTTGTTTTACTCCTAACCTACTTTAGGTTAGGAGTAAAACATTAAAATGTTATTTTAATATAAATAACATTAAAATGTTATTTTAATATTTTCATGTAAACAGCATATTCTTGGTTAAGTCTCTGAATTAACCTATTTTTCAGCCATTATTTCTCCAAGTATTTGTAATCTACATGTTTTCCTTTCAGGAATTCAGTGTTAGGAATATTAGACATTTTTAGATTCAGGAGTCTGTTTTTAATCTATTTTCCCTCTTTTTTACATTGGCTAATTTATATTGATTTACCTTTCAAGATTACTGACTTTATATCCACTATATTTTTGAGCCCATCTAATGAAATTTTTTTTTTTAGTCTTTCAGTTCTAGAATTTCCATTTTCTAGTAATGTGATAACTTAGTATTGAATATGTGTTCATAATTTTTTAGGTTGTGGGACCACCTGGTACAGGAAAAACAGATGTGGCAGTCCAAATCATATCCAACATCTACCACAATTTCCCAGAACAGAGGACTCTTATTGTTACTCATTCCAATCAGGTGAATGACTGTGTGTGTGTGTGTGTGTGTGTGTGTGTGTGTGTGTGTGTGTGTGTTTATATGTGTCTAGTACCTGCCAGAACTTTTGCTCTGGGACTGAATTAACCTATGCTTACCAATAGTATTTTTCTTTACTTGGTGAAATAAAAGGCTAAGGTCTATTGATACTGGATTGAATTTAAAGTCTCTGTGAAGTGTATGTGTGAATACAGTATCTATATTACATTGGAGGACAGTGTGTGCTATGTTAGTCCTCTGAACTGTCCAGAATGAGCCAAAACAAGCAATATTTGTTAGTTCTGTAAAATACTTTGTGAAATATGTACGGGCAGCTCTTAGAGCATCCTGTAAAACACAGTGAAACTTATGTTGCCTTTCAAACCTCCCAGTATGCTTATTTCTCAGATCTGTATTAATGATGACTTCAGCTGACCTCTCTTTACTTGATTTGGTCTATAAAGAAATACAGAGTTTTGGGAATGTCAGTTAGTGTGTCATTCATCTAATTTACAATATTTATGTTTTATTTACATGATACTGTCTACTGCATTTGCCCATAGTGTTTTATAATATTTTGGGAAGTTGTAAGTAATGGTGATTTTTTTTTTTTTTTTTTGTACAGTGTGCTGAATTTGTAAGAGTAGTACAGTCAGGAAGTTAGTTTGGACTTCATCTTGATAAAAGAAATACAATGTTATGGAAGCGAATTTTTTTTATTGAAAAAATTTATTCTGTAATAACTACATATGTATAACCTTAGAGTGAGCCAGGTATATGTTATGTGTTGTTTGAATTTGTATTTTACACAGTTTTGTCGTGCACTGACATGAGTTTATACAGTATCTCTACTCCGGGCTGACTTGATCCTTTGAAATTTAGATCATCCTTCTGGAGGTCCTTCAGATTGGTTTTTTTTTTTTTTTTTTTTTTTCGTCTTTTTCTTGAATTGTTACTTATTTTGTTTGTCAGATCCTCATTGGCATGTGTGGTTCAAGTACTCCTCCAGTATTATTCTAATTCACAATGAAATCTTGTAGTTTTTCTGTCATTGTAACTTGTATTTTTGGTTTCCAAATCTGTGTGGTTCTTGAGTTGGCATAACCATTAATTTATGTTGTCTTCAACTGTTGGATCATGAGTTTGTATAGTGACTACCAGAAATTAGGAGAATGGGACATGTTTCTGAAAATTTATGTTAATCTCTTCAGTTTCTGAGCCCTGCTAGAATTTTAATAGCAGAGGACTTACTTTGATATCATAGAACCTGAATGTTTACCAGACTGGATATTGACTTGATGGGGAAAGTTGGATTAGTGATAAATGAAGAGTGCTGTTTTGGAAGCGGGTAATTTTTAAGAGACATCTTTATTGGTTTATCATTCCATACTGTGAAACTGTCTTCCTGCAAGATTTTGTAATCACAAAGGTCCACATAGTAAATACTGCGATTTGAGGAGATGTAATTATGGCCATTTCATAGGTAGAAAGAAATGACTTCTAAATAACTCTGTCAGGATGGTTTGTGATAAGTGAGTGGCCGATGCATTATATAGAGAATCAGACTTTTTTTTTTTTTTTTTTTTTTTTTTTTTGTACCGGGGATCGAACTCACGACCTTGTGCTTGCCAGGCAGGCACTTAAGCCACTGAGCTAAATCCCCAGCCTGAGAATCACACTTTAAACATAAGTACCTGAATAATGTACTTCACATTTTTCTGGTCCTCTTACTGTATTCTACTGATGTACTTTATCTAGCTGCAAAAATTTTCTCACCTTTCTGCAGCTCCTGGAAATGCTGTTGAGTGAAATGAAGCTCAGTGTGTTAATTATTTTAGGAAATGTTACAGCTTAGAGATCGCACCTGACCCAGTGCCTTAGAGCCAGGGGTTTGATGGTTACATGCTTTTTATGATATTTGTTATTTCATTTGGCCAAGTGTAAATATATGGCAGTGTATTAAAGCAGCAGAAGCACTATTTTGTTTAAATTATAAATGACCTAACATAAACACTATTTCCTTCTTGTCCAGTTGGCCAGTACTCTGTCCGTTTTTGTGTTTTTATTTCTAGAGGCATACACTGAATTTTTGAAGCTCACCATCATTTTTACTTTATTCTCCAGGCCCTGAACCAGTTGTTTGAGAAAATCATGGCTTTAGATATTGACGAGCGTCACCTATTACGTCTTGGTCATGGAGAAGAAGAACTGGAGACTGAAAAAGATTTCAGCAGGTGAGCAAATGGAAATGAGTTTTGTTTGTTTGTTTGTTTTGCTTTTTTGTTTTTGTCTTTTTGAGACAAGGTTTCACAATGCGGTTCAGGCTGACCTCGAACTTGCAGCAATCCTCCTGCATCAGCCTCCCAAGTGCTGGGATTACAGGCATGAGCCACCCCACCTGACTGGAAGTGAGTTTTGAAACAGTGTACAAAAGTTTTTGTGTTTCTTTACTGAAGAAATACCAAGAAAAGAGAACTCTGAATAATCAGACTATTTTAAAAGGATCTGGTGTGATTGATTGAGACCATACATTGACCTAAAAGTCTGGTTGTGATCTCTTGGTTTTTGGTTTGCGCTATTTAGGCTGTGTTTCTCTCAAGCATGTTGTTATTCCTGCAAAGAGAATTATTTTATCACAAGAATTTTTACGTTTTATTATGTATTCTATAAGCATTTCTAATTTTTTACGCAATTCCAAAGTGTACATTGTAGAAAATAAAAGATAAACAAAAAAATGTAACCTGCTTTCAGGTAAAAACTTCTTCAAGGTATAGGCCTTGACTTGTATCTTAAATTCTCATTCATTCCTTCCTGCCTCTGAACTGCAATGATTTGGACTATGACTGCTTCCTTTGTTTTATAAAAAATGCGTGAATAGCAGTGGTTAAACGATTCTATTTTTGTTTCAACTGGTGAAGGGTTGTAGTGGCCACTTCATTGTTGTGGAAAAACCACATACTTTGGTATCTAATTCTGATTCCAATTTGGGATCTGTGTCTCTCCTTATTATATATCTTTGGACAAGGTTGTCCTTAGACTTCTGTTTCCGTTTTCACTCTTATTTAGCCAGTATATAAGAACCTGCTAGGTTTGGATCCAAGCTACATGCTAGGATATGTAGATGATAGAGAATGATCAAATACATATTCGTATAATTTTCAAAACCTTAAGCACTAATCTAGTCGACTTTTATGATTGTACAAACCAGTGCTGTTCAAAGCAACCAATCTGTAAACTATATGCCCTTAGTGTTTTCTCGACCTCGCACCAGAATGTGCTTTCCTCCTTCCTTCTTTGTGCAAGTTTTGTTGTAAAGGAAACAAAAGATAGCTGAAATAATTGTCTTTTCCCTCCACACCGACCAGTAACACATGTGCAGCTAAGCACTGGACCATACAGTACAGTATAAGTAACTGTGGTATAAAGTAATCCAACAACAGCCAACTGTAATTCAACATAAATTATGTTTTCTGCTGTTCTCCTCCTCTTTGGCCACTTATAATTCCTATTACAAGTTGCTTGTTTGCTTCTTTGTTTTAAATGTACTGACAGTTTCCTTTAAGGTCTCTTCATTGTGCAGTTTTGCCTTTTTTCCTATTTGAAATTTCTAGATACGGAAGAGTTAATTATGTCTTGGCTCGAAGAATAGAACTTTTAGAAGAAGTCAAACGACTGCAAAAGAGCCTGGGGGTTCCAGGAGATGCCTCATACACCTGTGAAACCGCAGGCTACTTTTTCTTATATCAGGTGAGATACCTGCAGTTTTAAAGTCCTCTGCATTGTAATAAGTCCCCGTTGGAAACTGGGGTGTGTTCTCTAGATTCTTCGTGAAGGCGTTTGTTTATTTTTGTAAATTAAAATACATGGTATTGCCAAAGCTGTATTTATGAACGTTAAGTGTATTTTTTCTTACATCCAGTTTTCGTTTCTACATGACTTTACTTGATGACACATTCAGTAAAAGGCCAATGTTGCTCCTTTTTGATTTTTTTTTTTTTGTTTCCTGCTGTTGGAAAGTTTTCAGTCTCTGCCCTCCCCCCATCCTCTCTCCCTATTACTGTAGAAATAACTAAATTTTCTAGCTACCCCGTGGTAACAAGGTATAGGTCTGCAATTTTGTTATATCATTTATCAGCTAATGAAGAAACATATTCTTAAGACTCCAAAATAAATTAAATCTTAAAAATCGTTGTGTAAAAACCTAAAAAACAAAAATTTCTGTTGAATTAAAAATGTGCTTTTGTTAAGGTTAATTTCTGAGATAAGAAAATGAATGAGAAATAAAAAGTTGAGTAAAGTCATAAACTTCTAATAGTTGGATGCCTAATAATTTTAATGGGTCAAGATATAATCAGATAACAAAGATTTTATAAACTTTGTTTTCGCTATGCTACCGCCATTTGTGCATTTTAGATATAAACTAACCTTAACAATGTTGGGCTTATGTGTTTTATAACCATGGGCTTATGCTTTCTATAAGTAGATACATAAACCAGTTGAACACGTTCAAAATGAGCAGATTTCGTGGCTTCCTGAGGAGCAAGAAGACATACATTGTCTTGCCAAGTCATCTACATTAGTTTCTAAACTGTTCTGAACTTTAGATAATGGTGTAGATTTTACTTATATACCCATTTGACAGAAAAAAACATTATTCCTCTCTCTGTAGAAGCTATTTTGAAAAGTAGGAGTCAGGATCTATAGGTTGTGGAGGTTTGTGTAATCAATTTGGAAGAAGAGAACTCGAAGCTTCACAGTGCAGATCAGCAGCGTTGAACATACAAGAGTCACAAAGCTAGGGAAGTTTACCACTAGGTCAAATTCCCAAGTCCTGTCCTCAGAGCTCCCTTCAAAAGGTGTGTGATCTCAGGGTTCACATTTTTATTTAGCTCCTCATATTCTGCTTAACAATACACTCTGGAAAACATTGGAATTACAATAAGCAAAAAAAAAAATTGAGCAAATTTTAAAATTGAAGTTAAGCAGGAACTGGCTGGTGGAAGTACAGCTAACATTATCACACTCGTAATTAAACCGAGTTGCTGGTGTCGTAAGGTGAGGGCTCAAATAGGTGCATACTCAGCTAGAGCTTCATAAATGTTCTCAAGAGATTTGAGAAAGAAATACATAAAAATTTTGAAGGGTTGACTAATGCCATTTGATTAAAGCTGACTTTGTATATAGAGAGAAGCAAATGATGCAAAAAATGAGAATTTTGTCTGCACTTTTCTTTTGTCTTGTGTACATTTATAAATTATCATGAATATGCATAGAGAATCTAAAATATATGAGATATAATTGCATTAGATGACCGTTAGTTTCTTTCCAGTTTCTCCTTTTTTTATTTAAAGAGCTCCCTCCCACCACTCAGGTCCTAAAGTTAATTTTTAAAAAGTGCAATCTGTCATAAGTTTGATGAGAAATGGTTATAATGGGCCAGGTATTGGCTTTCTTCTTCATTTGCTTAGCAGATCTTCTTTTCCCTAGATTTATTTTTAATTTTATTATTTAAAACATAATGAGATAGATAACAAAGTAAACCTTAAGTTCTTTTTTCTACAGGTGATGTCTCGTTGGGAAGAATATATCAGCAAAGTGAAAAATAAAAGTAGTACATTGCCAGATGTTACGGAAATCTCCACGTTCTTTCCTTTCCATGAATATTTTGCCAATGCTCCTCAGCCAATTTTTAAAGGTAGATCTTATGAGGAAGACATGGAAATTGCTGAAGGATGTTTTAGGCATATTAAGAAAATCTTTACTCAGCTTGAGGTAACCTCCAGTTTTTTTAATTTTCCTTTAAAGATCGTTAAGTTAAACGATCTTTTAGAATAAAATAAATATAGAATATTAATATGTTATAAATGAAATTATTTTAAATGAAATTTTTGAAAACATGTAGTACTTTGATTCAAGAAATAGAAAAAATTAAGACGAATTGTATTCTGGTTTTTCTGTTGCAAAGGTCTTAGTGTTTAAGAAAGCAGTGCTTCTGTCAGGAAACTTAACAATACTGTATTTCTTTTATTAGGAATATGACAGTGCCACATGGACATTCTTAGGTTTCTGTGTTGGCCAGGATGAAGGATCCCAATGTTAGAGTGAAATAAGAATTATTACTACACAGACAGGACAGAGAACCCAAAGACCTCTTAGATGTCTCCCAGTTTTGATCTCTTACAGCCAACATTGGAAAACTGCAACACTGCTATAAACCAATCACATTCAGGTTCACATCCTCAGTGAGAAGGTTTAGTCTTTATATCTTTCAGATACAATTCTTCCCGCATGTCCCACTGGCCCCTTACTCACATCTGTTGTCCATCTTCTGTTCTGTTCTCTGGGGGATATTCTGCCCTGGTTAGGTTCAGGCTGATCCTCGCAGGTTTAATGGACCAGCTTTGTAGTTCAGCTGTCTGCTGGCTGGATTTAGCCACATGCTGAGAGGTGCCAGGGCTTGAGGAAAGAGAGAAGCCAGGGTTTTTTACTTCGGTTCACTGTGCCTTGAGTCTCATTTCTTCCGTGACTCCGGCTTCTGCTAGACTAGGCTGCTGTGGTCCCAGCTGGTTTTGTGACCCAAGTCCCTGGGCTCTGATCATACCACTTCTACCCTTTATCCTTCATAGTCTGGGGTGGTGCTGTCTTCCTGCTGTTGACAGTGTCTGGGTTACTGCATTCCCTGGTTGGCCTCTCAGCTCATCTGTCACCTGTGTAAACAATTCAGTATGAACATTTGCAGTAGATTTTATTTTCCAGGAGGGACTTACAGTAGTGCAGGTACAATGGTAATTAGTGTTTTTACTCACTGTTCTTGTTTATATCAGAAAACATCTGTAGCTGGAACTAGAAGCTATAAAAATAACATAAATATATAACCTTTCACGAAAATGACTCCAAATTATAGCTTGAATATCGCCTATTTTAGAAGTCAACTGGTATCTAAATTATAAAAAAAGTTTGATTAATTAACTTAGTTTTGATACATTAATTTCTGAGGGATTAAGTCTGATTGACTGCCTTGTATGGTAATCTGCATGAACTATGTGTGTTATCCTGCATTGGTCTTTCACTGACACCATGCCCCACTCCTGTAGGAATTCAGAGCCTCTGAACTACTTCGAAGTGGACTGGACCGATCTAAGTATCTTTTGGTGAAAGAAGCGAAGATCATTGCTATGACCTGTACTCACGCTGCCTTAAAACGACATGACTTGGTCAAGTTAGGTTTCAAGGTATAGACTTAAATATTTTAGTTCCTTAACTCTTTGTCTATTCAATTCAAAATTTTGTTTCTTTCCTGTTTTAATTATTGAGGCATTTTCCCTTGGAGATTAGCTCACTTTTTATGAACGTTCTCATTTATAATTACTTTAAAATGTCTCTTTTAAAAATTAATAATCGTGTCACATATCTGTATGAACAGTGGACTTAAATCTAATTTTTCTAAGTCTGCTGTAAGGTGTCTGCAGATTAACATTATAATCATTTGGTCATTTAACCAGATTCTTATACTCATTAAGGTTTTATTATTACCAAGCATCACTTGTTAAAAAATCTCTAAGTAGAGCTAAAAGCTATAAAAACAGTATTTCACAATTGTTTTAGTGCAAGACATCTGTATGTGTGCACCGATCCCGTATGTAGTCTGTAAAATAAATATTAAAATGATTTTGTTGTGTAATAATGACACAAGGACACAGTGGCCGATCATCCTATGACTCATTTGAAGTGGAATGTAGTGACTGAGGAATAAACTTTAATTTAATTTGTAGATTCATTGTGACTTCGTTAGTGATACTGAGCTAAGTTCTGATTATAATACAGATCATTTAACTTCTCTGCAGCTATTTGTTGTTTAAAATAGGTTTTGTGGGCCAAGGATATCTTCCTCAGTGGCAAGTGCCTGCCTGGCAAGCACAAGGTCCTGAGTTCAGTGATTCTCATACCAAAAACACAATACAGTACAGTGTAATACAATACTACACAATAGTTTTGTGTACTGGTTTGAATTCAAAGTTAGTAATTCATTTGTTGATAAAAGTAACTGATAATTTTAAGATGTATGAGCTCATGGAAAGATAGTGCTAAATAAATTCAGGGTGTTAGAATTGTTGTTACCTTAGATAAAAAGTTCCTCAGCTGCAAGGTAGGACAAGTAGGGTGATTTATTAAAAGGTAGTGTGAACTTACCCCCAGTGGTGTAAACTTACCCTTTAGCAAGTTATTAGAATTTTTCACCTAAATGTTTTGTTGTTGGCACTGACATATAAAATATACTTTAAATTAAATATGAAACCATATCTGTTTGATAGCAGGGGAAGAGATACAATCTTAACTAATATTTTATGCCAACTAATATTTCATAACTAATATTTCAACCAACTTTTCATATGAATTCTAAAAAGTACTGCTTTTTGCTTCTCAGTTTTTCATTATTTTCTGTATTTAACATCATATTGTACTCTATTAAAGGATTAGTGTAAGTGATAAGATTTTTTTATATGTTTAATTTTAACATAACTTTTCAAATTTGACTTAGAAACCTTGCAGATCTAGTTAACATAAAATAGATAACCCCGCACTCCTTCGAGCAGTCCATGTTAAAGGATTTTTTGCCTTATTCCACCATTATGAGTGATAAACCAGGGGGTAATGTGACCCTGTGACTGTTACCAGTGGCTTAAGAGAAGCAAAACAGGAAGGGAAGAGACTAACATGAAGACTGGTAGCAGCAGTCATAGTGGTGGTTTGGTCCAGAAGAGTAGAACCGGCAGAAGTAGTGAAAAGTGAGTAGATTCAAAAGGGAGCTTTGAAGGTAAAATTGATACACTTTGGTAAAGGAGGAGATAGATGCTCAGGAATAAAACAGAAACGGATTACTGTGATGGGCAAAATTCATCGGGGGGGAACAGTTAGCACAAAATGCTACCTTGGTAAGAATAACAATGGCAGTGACCCCAAACATATTTATAAATTGATCCTTGCTTATGTAGAATTTAAAAAACTAAGTTGAAAAGAACTAAATAGGTACTGCAGTCCAAGAAATTATTTGCAAGATGTCTGCAATGGGGTATATATATTTAGAGGGCTTTCTTGAGTTTAAAGATGTGAATTGGAGATACAGGGACATGATGATAAAGATCATAAACTGAATAATTTTTGTGTTGCTGTTTTTATCTGAAATTAATAGGATTTTTAAAATGATTATCATGGGGTTTTATTTATTTATTTGACAAATTCTCCTTTTTTCAGTATGACAACATTTTAATGGAAGAGGCTGCTCAAATTCTGGAGATAGAAACTTTTATACCTCTCCTTCTACAGGTAAGAAATTGAAATGTGAGTCAAAAGGTTTTTAAGAATTTTTGGAGACAACATCAGAAAACCACAGTTTAGAAGTACTGATTGTCACAGTTACATGTTCTCCTTTACTTCATTTTGTTTCTGACTCTATTTTAAGCCTGTAAACTAACCTTAATATAATTGTGGATAATTGAGTAGGTTGTATTGCTGTGAAGATTGCTATTTTAAAAATTTATAATTTATATCTACAGAGTAGTTTTGAAAAGATAATTCTAATCAAGAAAGGAAAATCAGTTTTTTTCACTTCTTTTGTTAGACTTGTTTTTACAATTGTTTCCAATGTTATCAGTACATTATTTTATTTCTGTTTTTGACACAAGTTGTGTTTAGTAGTACTTTTTATTGTACAATATTTTTCACTATGGAAGCATTAAAAACAAAACGTAGAATTCCCAGTGTGAGAATAGAGAGACTGTTTAAATTTATAACTACATTGAGTTAACAGAAGTTGTTTCTGTATTAGAACTTGTAATATAGTTTATGTATTTTAAGGGACAGAAAGACATGGAAAGTAGAAAATTGAAGTAGTACTGGAAGAAAATTTTTTAAAATGTAATTTTAAAGGGAATAAAACAGAACAACCAAACCAGTGCTAAGATAGTAGGAAATCTACAGTCGTTACTGTATTGCATATTGTCCTCTTAAGTAGTTGTTGGGCTTTAGGCTTGGAAAGTCAAACAGTACGGCTCCTCCAGATCAGCTTGTTGCTCAGGGAGGGAGGGGGCCTCCAGTCTCTGCTCCCAGCCCGCGCCAGCACAGGCCTCAGCTTCCTTCCTTGTTCTCCTCGGGGTTTTTTTTTTACTACAAAAAAATAAAAACAATGATGCAGACTTCCAAAACAAAATAATAGGAGATTGACAGTAGATAACATATTGTACATTATCTTCAAACTGTTGCTCAGATTACATGCTAAAGACATGAAAATATGATCAATGAAAGCACAAACTGTTCTTTTTGATGAGCTAACAAACATTAGTAGTATAGTTATCTATCTTGTATATATTTTCCCTTGTTTCTTTTCTTTTCCCCATCCCAATTGTTCTTTCCTTTTAAGCAGTTTCTTCCCTTCTCACCTTCACAGTAGCTGTTGTACATTTTGGATCTTATTTACTCTTTCAGTTTCTTACACTAGGGAGACAACACAGTATTTACACATGTGGATGTGATTTATTTCACTTATGAGCATGGTCTCAAGTTGCATTCATTTACCTATAAAAAATGACATAGTTTTTACTGTCAGGTTCAGAACTGGTTCTTGGGGTAGTTGTGGAACAAGGTGTTTACTTTGACATGTTTCCATTTCTTTTCCCGGGTACCTGTTTATCTGTTCTCTGGGTGTAATGCTACCTGAACCTTTAGGACCTCTTTAGTTTACCCTGACTGTTGGAGTAGGGTCATTGCACGCCTGCTTTCACAGTCCTTCCATGCTTTCTTGCCCACGGTCAGCTGAGTGTCAACACCCACATTCACTAGTTATGCTCTAAAACTTGCCAGTCTTCTGTGTAGAGCGAGCACAGGTTGAGAATTTGTAAGCAATTGAAGCCATTTAAATGAAGAACAAGTCTCTTGTATAGTAAATTAGATAACTAACAGGATAATTTATTAATCAGATTTTTTGCCATTTTTTCACTTTCTAGAATCCTCAAGATGGATTTAGCCGGCTTAAACGATGGATTATGATAGGTGATCATCACCAGTTACCACCAGTCATTAAGAACATGGCCTTTCAGAAATACTCAAACATGGAGCAGTCTCTCTTCACTCGCTTTGTCCGTGTTGGGGTTCCTACTGTGGATCTTGATGCTCAGGGTAGAGCCAGAGCAAGGTAAAGGTGACGGGAGAGAAAAATAGCTCCTCTGTTGCGGACATCAAGTTCCTTGACCAAATATTTGTAATCATCTTTATGTAAAGTTTTGTTATCCAGGAACTTGGTAGTCATTTTTTTTATTTTATCAATTGAAATTAAGTGATATATTACCTAGAAGCTTTACTGTACCTGTCCCTTTCTTCATATCTCCAAAAGATAAAGAGAGTATAATTTTGAAATATAAAGCAAAAGTGAACAGATGAAAGTATACTGTTTCTCACTTCATAGAGAATGCCACTGGCATCTCACAGTTACTCCCAGCAGCCTCCATTTTGAGTGTCTCCCCTGAGTTTTTAATTTGTGATGTAACAAAATGTTTGTCGCAGAGTATATGATAGAGCTTCCATTTTTGTCAGTTGCCTAAGAGTATATGATACAGCTTTCATTTTGTCATTTTGACTCTTAGTTACTTAGAGTAAAGAGGCTGCATTTGAAAAGGCTTCATTTTAGGTCTTGCTAAAAGGGTAAGCAAAAATGGGTACATGAAAATTAACGCAAGCACAGTTCCGTAGAAACCTCCGTAGATGTTTTAAAAGGGATTTCATGTTACTAATCTTGCCTTTCTGGGGATTTTCTTTGGAAAGCTTGTGTAACCTCTACAACTGGCGGTACAAGAACCTTGGCAATTTACCCCACGTGCAGCTCTTGCCAGAGTTCAGTACAGCAAACGCTGGCTTGCTGTATGACTTCCAACTCATTAATGTTGAAGATTTTCAGGGAGTGGGAGAATCTGAACCTAATCCTTACTTTTATCAGGTAAGAGAAAATGTAAGCTTTTATGTTTATTTTGTGTTTGCTTGGCTGAATGCTACCTAATTTAGTGACACTGAGTCATTAGCTACTCATTAGCTGAATCATTGAAAACAAGGAAGTTTAGAGTCCCACCTTACACAGGACATATACAAAAAAGTCCATTTCACAAAGCTTAAGGATACACTAAAGAAAAAGAAACTAAAAACCTAGAAAGTACTAGAAGTACTGCTGAACCAGAAGTACACGTGGTATGAAGAGTGTTGCCAAGACACAAATTGTGATGAAAACTACTGACGTAAGAGACAACTTACTCTTAACGTTGAACAAATAATGGGTTGAATTCTGAATGTACTGTATATGTATGTATGAATATATCTGCATATGTGTTTACATTTTTAAATTCAATAAATATGAATATGTGATTCACAAAAAAGATAATAGATTTACAGTAATCCTAAAGCATTGGATCATACAGTACTTTGGTGTTGGAGCAAGGCTTGTGGATAAATCTATGCTTATACAATGCTGGTAGGAAATAAAGTGTAATACAGTGTATATTAAAAGCAATATCCTAAGCAAATAATGGGTTGAGTTTGCAAAAACTTAAATACTAAAATAGCCATTGCTGCAAATTGTTTTGGCTACCAGAAACAATCTAAATATCAGTACATTAAGTAAATTGTTACCTATTTTACATAAAAGTACTGAGTAGCTACTAAGAATAATATAACTTCGTTTACTGACAGAAAAACTGTGTATGCTATATTAAATGATAAAGCAAATTAGAAAGTATATGTATGATGCCTCACTTTATTTTAAAAACTAAACAAAACATAACATACAGAAATATATGCAGACAGCCTGTACAAAAATGCCTCACAGCATATGCACCAAAACAGAACATTATTTAGAAATGTAGCATTTGGAGTTATTTTTTTTTCTCTTTTCCTTTTCTTTATAAGAAAATATCCAATATATGTTGCTATATAATAGGAAATCTTGAGTTACATATGAAAAAGCATCATGTGTCACTGACTTAAATGTGTATATGTAGATATAACTGACAATGATGCTATTTTCCCTCCAAACATGGAATTATGTTAAATCAAGTCACTCTGTATAGTGAGAGTATGAGAACATATGTGACTTTCAAATGATAACTTTTAAAAGAATTAGAACCTAATTCAAGTTAGCTATACAATTCCTAATGGCCATATTTGAAGGACTGTCAGTGTCCTACTGCATTTCCTTACTTACTAGTTTCTGGAATTTCCGGTTTCAGAGTTTCATTACTTGAGCCGTACTATGGAATTGATCTGATGCTATGCTGGATCATAGCCAAAAACTGAGAAGCAATATGATAGTATTTATACAAAATGTTGTTATTCAGGTTAGTTTTCTTTTTTATTCATTTATCCAACCTTTGGAAGAGTTAGAATTACAAAAAGAAATGTATTTTCAAATGATGATTGCAACTATTAAATATATTTCCAAAGTATTTTTTTCCCAAATCCATTTTATTTCAAAGAGAAAAGAAAGAAAAAAAAAAACTAAATTTCAAAATATATCAATCGGGGGCACCAGTGGTACATATATTTCACATTGTCATCCCGAAATCATTCTCCCAAAGCACAAGACATCTACATTCAATTGTCCAGACAATACCAGCACAAATCTTTCGTTTCAATGAACTAAGAGAAATTGGTTGTGTAACTATCTTAAACATTTTTTGTGTGTGTGTGTGTGTATACAGATACTGATACATAGGTTGTTTCAGCTTTTTGCACTACCGAGATTATACAATGTTTACACATTTATATCTTATTTCACTTATGAGTATGGTCTCAAGTTGCCTCCATGTGCCTATAAAAGTCTCCAGTTTATCTTTAGTGTCTGAGTGGTACTGCATTGTATAGAATACCACATCTCGGTATTCCTCGGTGGATGGGCACTTAGGTTGTTTCCAAGATTAAGCTGTTACAAACTGTGCTGTATAACATGGGTGCACATATATTGCTGTGGTGTGATGTTTTCAGTTCTTCTGGGAAGATCCCAGAAGGAGAATAGCTGGGTTGAATGGGACCTCTAGTCCTAGTGTTTTGAGGATTTTCCACCCTGATTTCCACATTGATTGCACCAGTCTGCAATCCCACCAACAATAGAGAAAGGTTCCTTTTTCCCCACACTCCCTCCTGCATTTGTTATTGGTTGATTTCTTGATAATAGCCATTCTTTCCAGGGTGAGGTACAATCTCAGTGTTGTTTTAATTTGCATTTCTCAAGTGACCAGTGATGTTGGACATTTTTCACATATTTATTGCTGTTTGTATTTCCTCATCTGAGAAGTGTGTGTTCATATGTCTCATTTTTGGTTTGGGTTTTTAAGTCTGGGAGAACTGATATTTTTGAGTTCTTTATATGTTCTCTATAATAATCCTTTGTCTGAGGAACAGCCAGCAAACATTTTCTCCCGCATTGGGTCTCTTCATTCTGTTGGTGGTTTCTGTGCAAAAGCTTTTCATGTAGATGAGATCTAGTCATTGATTCTTTGTGATAGTCCCTTTGCAGTCAGGGTTTTGTTCATAAAGTCTTTGCCTACACCAGTGTCTTCAGAGGTTTACTGCCTCTATCTTCCAGCAAATTGAATGTTTCTGTTTTAGTATTAAGATCCCAAAGAGTACTTTTATTTCCCAAAGTAAGAACACTCTGAATTAAGGACTATCTTTGAAGAATTGTTTCAGAGAGAGGATAAGTAGAAAAATAAATAAAAGACTAATTTGAAGATGTCCTGATTTATTTGGCCCAAATTTAAAATATTTGTTAAAATATAATTTACAAGCCAAGCATGATGGTACTTACAGAACCCAGCACTCTGAGTGGCTGAGACAAGAGGGTCACCAGTGTGAGCCCCGTTGGGACTTAGTGACTTAGTGAAACTGTCTCAAAATAAAAAGGGCTCGATGTATAGGTCTTGGGTTCAAACCCTGGTACCAGGGCATGGGATGGAGTAGTGGAGAGTGAAGGAGAGAGTGTGTGTGGATGTGTAGAACTCATGTTTATTATTAATGTTAATACTTCGGGTCATGTACCAGATTGGGCAGTGTTCATTTTTTACATGAAAAAGAAACGGATTCTATTTATTGAGAACTCACTGCGTTACTGTGGCCAAAAATACATAAGTCTTGAAAACTGAATTGCAGATCCACCTTTTATTGTGGTCGTTTCCATGATTTTCAGTTTGTTCTTGTGTATGTACTAGGGCTGATATGTAGATAAATGTATTTTGCTATCAGTAATAGAAAATGGAAAGAGTCATGTGGCTTCTTTTCTTTCCCATCTTCTAAAGAGTTAGAAACTTTAAATGCAAAGAAATTGAAATGAAAATGTGTCACCAAGAACCAAGAATATAAAAGATACTTCTGAAGATCTCCAGTAATTTTTCTATTGTCTTTGCCTGAAATCCAGCTATTTATCTTTGTTTTATTTTTCTTTTCTATATTTATATTGCAGTTATGCTCTCATTTTACTAACCTCTCCTTCTACTACTTTGAATTTAGTCTCTGCTGTACTGAAGAGCTATGTGCGTGATTCCTCACTCTGAAGCTCAGTTAAGCTCTGGGTTTTAAGTTCCTTCCCACTCACTTTAAAAGTCTCTCTTAACAGTAGCGAGACTGAGCAATTTGAAACCACATTGTCTTCTCTGCTTTAGTAGAGGTAGCAACTGTCAGTATGAGAACAAAATCAAAACACACAGAAAACATTCAGAAGAATAAGAAGGAGAGAAAAACAGTACAGTAGTTGAAGATGAAAGCCTGGCAATGCCTGTCAGTGTTGCTGCTCAGAAGGCTGATGCAGGAGGATTGAAAATTTAAGGCCAATTCGTGAGACTTACAAGGCCCTGTCTCAACATAAATTGTGGGGGGCAATGACGTAGTTCAATGATAGAGCACCCCTGGATTTGATCCCTAGTATGCACAAAAAAATTAAAAATTTTTTAAATTGAGAGCTGTTAAAATTCTACTGGCTGTGTAATGCTGATGGACTAGATTCTGTGTTTGTCCTTAGATAAGTTATACTTCATTCCTACAGTTTCTTCTCCTAACTACAGTTGTACACAAAATCGTACTGATTTGTTGTTCTCTCAGGAACATTAAGCCTTTAAGTTGGTAACTTTTATTTTATGACTATTCTGTGTATGCAGATGCTAAGGTTTTTATTTATTGGTATTAGCCTAGCATAAGGTTATCGTTCAGTTTCACCAGAAGTGTTCAGTTGTCTAGGTTATTAACTTTTTGTGGTGTGCAAAGTGAATAAATTGTATTAGATAAGCCATTTTCTCTATGAAATAAATACATAATGTGATTATATTTGCATTGCAGAATCTCGGAGAGGCAGAATATGTAGTAGCACTTTTTATGTACATGTGCTTACTTGGTTACCCTGCAGACAAAATCAGTATTCTGACAACATACAATGGGCAAAAGCATCTTATTCGTGACATCATCAATAGACGATGTGGAAACAATCCATTGATTGGAAGACCAAATAAGGTAATGATATTGCTCCAGTTTGTTACCTTACTGTTGCCTTATAATATGTGATAGAGTATAATAATAGGGACTACAAATAAATCCATGACAGTCATATCTGACATTGCCCTGGTTTGCAGTGAACTTTCTCAGCTACCACGTTGAAGATTTTTGTTGATAATATTCAGAAATAACTGTTTCTAAAACATTTTATTGATAAAATGATGAATAACAGAATTTATAACTTATACTGTTACAGAAATAATAATAGCTTTTGTTTTGCAAAGGTTTCATTTGGATGCTTTTTAGTGTATGGATAGAGTTATATTGAGGGACATATTACTGATTATAAAATTAAAGCTGGTTTTCAACGTGGCTGTGTAAAAGATGTTTACCTTTTCTTGCAGTCCTCTAAAAGTAATGGGAGGGGGAAGGGACAGGCTTCGTTTTTAGGGAAATACTGAGATCAGAAAGAAAACACAGGAAAACATTTTAGTAGAGCAGCACTAAAGAACCAGCAGAATACTTTCTGAAGATAAGAAACGATATGGGAAATAAAAGTTACATCCTTGTTTTTCAACAATGGATGCAGGAATTGGGGTGAGAAGCTTTTCCAATCCCAGATCTGTTCAGATAGGCCTGCAGATAAGCTATATTTTCAAAATGTAGACTGTATATAAGCAGAAAAAACCATCAACATTTAGAAAACAGCCCTGTCCACCTCAATTTAATGTAAGAAACTTACTCATTCAGTAATTGGTCGTAGAAGCAATTAACACGAGACCATTGTTAGTAAAAAACATGAGGAAGAGAATGTGAGTGCATGGCCAAGACAGGCTGAGTATGTATCTGTGGTCCCAGCTTCTCAGGTGGTTGAGGCAGAGGGAGCAGTTCCACACCAGAGTATCAGTGAAAGACATTCTCTAGAAAGTAAGTTGACCTGTAATAGATGAAAATGTGAATATATATTTTGCTATTAATTTAAAAATACATAATGAAGTAACCATTTCATAAGGAAAAGCTGTAAACTGAAAAATTGCAAAAATTCTGGGAGATATGAAATGGGAATTGGGAGGAAGTAAAACCACAGCAATGAGAGCAAAATCAGAAAGAATATGGAGAGGAATAAACACTATAGTTACTCCATAAGGAATACAGAGTGAAAATCAGAAGCCAGTAACTCAACATAGAAAGTTTAGAGAGATTCAGGTTACTGTGTCTTACATCAGGAAGGTAGGAGGAGGACGGTTTCGAGGTGAGTTGCAGGTGGCTTAGTGATGTTTCCAAGCATCAAGGTTTTGCTCTGCCATTCTCAGTGTGTGAGCCAAACTTACAGACAAGCTGTCTGTGTGGACAGCATGGCAACAATTTCCAGGTCTAATTCTCACATGTAACATGACAGCCACATGTTCACAACGCAGATTTACATGCAGGATATTTGAATTTCAGGATATATAAACTTCTGTTAAATAAGACAACTCAGTACCAAGTGAACAAATGAATTGAACAGACACTGTATACAGAAAGAGTTACAAAGAACCAGTAAGACTCTCCCAAAATTTACCAGGATAAGATATTACTGCACATCCAACAGAATGAGTTAAGTGATTGATAGTATACCAAGTATTGGCAAGGATGTAGAGCAGCTGGAACCCAGGAACTGAAACTCCAGCTAGTGACTATGTAATAGGTCATAGCAACTTTAGAAAACATTTTGACACTTTCTTACCAAGTTAAACATGTAGTTTCCAGGCAGCCTGTTAATGTCACTCCTACGTATATCCACAAGTGGTGGTGAAAACATACCCACAAAAATATTTGTCCTTGAATATTCAATGCAGCTTTATTCAAAGTAGCCCCAAACTAGGAATAACCCAAATGCTGGTGAGTGGGTGATTGGATGAACAAATTGTGATATATTCATTCACCAGAACATCTAGTGTATACAACACGTGGAAAACTTTCTGAAATGTTACCCTGAGAGACAGAAACCAGACAGCAGAGTGCATACTTTAGGGTCCTGCTTTTATGGTGTTCCAGACCTGGGTAATCCACAGTGACAGGAAGTAAATTAGTGGTGACCTAAAGCTGGGAGGGTACAGTGTTGACCACAGAAGAGCCTGAAGGGATGGAAGTTTTTATTATGGTAGTGTTTTCGTGGAAGTATACATTGTCAAAATTCATCAGACTACACTATGTGAAGTTGACTTTTAGAGAAGTGTTACAAACTTCCTCTAGAGTGTCTTTCAGTATTCTTTGTAGGGTTGGTTTGGTGTTCATGAAGTTCTTCAGCTGTTCTTTGTCATGGAAGTATCTTATTTCTCCATCCATTTTGAAGGACAGTTTTGCAGGGTATGTCAGTCTGGGTTGGAAGTGGTTTTCCTTTAGGATCTGGAATACTTCACTCCATGCTCTTCTTGATTTCATTGTGTTGAGAAGTCTGCCGTGATTCTGATAGGTTTTCCTTTATAGGTGATCTCTCTTTTCTCTCTAACAGTTTTTAGTATTCTATTCTTATGTTGGATTTCTGGGATGGTGATTATTATGTGTCTAGGCGTAGTTTTATTTTGGTTATGGCTGTTTGGAGTTCTATATGATTCACTTATCCAGATGTCTGTTTCTCTTCTCATGTTTGGGAAGTTTTCAGCTATTACTTCTGTAAATATCCTCTTGATATCATTTGGGCTGTCCCCTTCTTTTTCATTTATCCCTATTAATCTTATGTTATTTTTCTTTGCATCATCTTGCAGGTGTT